>JANSTW010054534.1:0-12082 GCA_027564275.1 Diadocidia ferruginosa
GACTTCCGAACCACTGCGATCGCTTTTTATTTTTTAGAAAAAAACACCTGCGAATGAAAGGTGGTAGTCCAGTTGTGGATTTTGTTTTGACCCTGTCGAGTCTCGAGGAACCTCTTGGACACAAAGCCGTGACGCTACTCACTACTCTATGCTGACTGTTTCATATATAGACTTTGATAAATAAATTTAATATAGCATTATATGATGGATTTTGTTTATCATTCAAATTAATGAAACATATCACATATTAAGCATTTTATAGTTTCTACTTGTATAATAAGCGATATGTCACATAGACAAAAAATTCTATAGTTTAGTATACACTGCAGTACATGTACTCAGTACATACATAACCTCAAATTTATATAAAAATCAGTTGTATACATTTCCTCATATAAAGTTATTTGCGTATTCCCATAATATTTAGGTTATTTCATTTCGTTCAATGACATTTTGTTATAATATAGAAAAATATCAAACAAATTACCAAAAAAATGTTGATACAATTCTTAGTAAACGAGAACTTACATGGTCATAAAAAATATAACCTCAAAAAAGGTAAAAAATAAACATATATGCAGGTTATATACCTATTTGTTTGTGTGATACAGTAGCTAAATTATATTGTTTTTCTAATTTTATTCAATAATGATATTTATAATATGTTATTTAAAAATAAAGGTCTAGGTCACTTAAATAAAATAGCCACAATTATTTTTAAATAAAAATAATTAGTGTTGTTTGTCTGAATTTTTGTTATAATGTCAAAGATATGAATAAATCATATAAATAGTTTGTTCACAAATGGTTTATTTGACTATAACTATATTGTTTTTTTATATATAGTTGTATACAATAGCATATATAAAATAATATATGATCATTGATCATATATACACATATAACCTTATATAAAATTGATAATATCCATTTCCTCATTTTTTATTTAAAAAAAATGTTTTAATTAAAATTCTTTTGTTAAAATATGAATGATATTTTTCATCTTTTAAATATTATAGGTTACACACATGGTTTGTTGTACATACCTATAATACCTATATATATATATATCTTTTACATTTTTTTAAATATATTTTTATAGCTAGTTATATATAAACAAAAATTGCAAATAAAAAAAAAACACTGTGGTTCAAGGATGTTTCTTTGGAAAGAATGGAGAAAAAAAAATTAACAAACAAAAAACAGTCAAAAATTTATATAAAGGAAGACATTTAAACAATATATACTACACCTATATATATGTGGTTTTTTATATTGTTGAAATGTGGAATGTGGTTTTAAGGAAATTCTTTGCAAAACAAACATAGTTTAAATGTTATTGCATATTAAAAGCTGTATATATATATAGGTGATTGAAAGCTTGATAATATTTTGTTAAATTTTAAATATATATACAAATCTATTAAAAATGATTACTTCATATTATATTGATATAACTAAAATATGTAAATCCAAATCAAAATTTTGTTGTATTCATTTCATTGTGCACTTTTTTTTATCGAGCATCGAATAAAATGAGACACTTTATACTTATAATTAGTTATAATTTACTTGCGCTTAAATAGAGCTGACTTAGAATATATAAAACAAATCAAATTGTTCAAATATATACAATTTGAATATAAAGGCAACTGCAAATTTAAATTTGATTTAATATATTAAAAACAAATATGTCGAATTAAATTTGTAATTTTTCATACAGTCTTTATTCAAAACAAAAAATGATTATTTTTTATAATGCTAAAATGATAAAAAACCACAAGATTATTAAGATAAATTAAGACATTTACAAAATTTAATTAAAAAAGATGTCCGGAATATTTTATTTCTAAACAATTAACATCTGAAAATAATAATTGGATACCAAAAAATCAAAAAAAAAATCTAGTTTTTCTCTCCTGAAGTGATTTGATTTATGACACCAAATCATAATCTATATTCAGTCAAACATGATTTCATATTAAAACATATATAGGGTCGTTTCACTGTAACGCACACAACGATCATAGAACAACTATATTATAGATATTAGTTGAAACGACTTTTTTTTGGGCTGAAAAGTAAGCTTACATAGAAAAAATCTCTTTTTTTTGTACCTTCGAGGGCGAAACAACAAATATAGCACTTATACAATTTTTCGATCATATTTTAATAGTACGATTTGTCTTTGGCCACAAAATAAGCTTCAATTTCGACGATAACCTCTTCATGAGGCGCTAAATTCCTTTCCAGCAAGCATTCTCTTGAGATCTGAGAACAGGAAAAAGTCACTGGAGGCCTGATCTGGAGATTACGGTGGATGCGGAAGCAATTCGAAGCCCAATTCATGCAATTTTACTATTGTTTTCATTGATTTGTGACAAGGGGCATTGTCTTGAATTCCAAGCTTTGAAGTCGGTTCATTACGTGCAGTCCACTCGGCTGATTGTCGATTTGACTCCGGTATGAAATAATGGAAACATGTTTCGTGCATTGTCACATCGAATCAACAGTTTGAGTTTATTACGATGGAACAGCTTTTAACACTGCTCAGAATCATCAATTCGTTGTTGTTTTTGTCAATTCTGAGCTCACGCGGCAACCACTTTAAACACGGCTTTCACATACTCAAATATTTGATAACGATATGTCCAACACTTTCCTTGAATATCTTTAGGGTGTCAGCTATCGCGATCAATTTCATTTTGCGGTTATCCAAAATTATTTTGTTGACTTTTTTATATTTTTGTCGGTAACAGCCTCTTTGGCTGTGTTCTCAATAGTTGATTTTCCTCGTGCAGAGTCCAAATAATGTTTACCAAGCCAAACCTTTGAATCTAAGGTTTAACTTGTTTTTAACTCGGCAAAAAACGATGCTTTAATAACATGAAATTCTTTTTTTTTGTCAAACTAACAAAAGTTGCCTCACTCGAAATGATATATCTCATAAAAGAATAGTAGTAAATTATCAATTAATATGCTCCTTTATATAGTGGTATTTTGGGAGACTTATGTCAAGAATTAACCTATACACACAATATAAGTATATATACAAAATTTTCTTCTATTTTAGAGTCCAAACAGAAAAAATCTTCAAATATATTTTTAAATTATTTATAGTCTATAATTTATGCACAAACCAAAAAAAATGGCGCCTAAAATGTGAGATTTAATTAATAATAAAATATAGTTTTTTTCATTAAAAAATATTTTGTTGTTGTTGATTATGATAATATGTAAATATTATATATACGACATTGCGTGATTTTTGGATGTGTGTAAAAAAAGTATTTATATTTTTTTTTGTATTTATTCATAAATTGGCGCCATTATTATGTTGATAATAAATTTTGAGATTTTTTTGTGTTATTTTATGCTATCATATGTATAAGTGTTTTTTTGTCGTATTACTTCTGGCAAGATTTGTTTTGGTAGTAAAATTTTTTTTTTAAGATAAGCTAGAGTAACACATTTTGACGGCTCCAAAGCATTATGGTCTAACTACACTTTTTTGTCAAATCAATGTTTTTCCATAGTTCAGTAGTTATTCTAGTTTCTTACAATTTGTTATTGCCGATTAAGTCAAAAATATTTTTACAACTTTAGTTAAAATACATTATTTACCGTGCATAAACGACTATCTGAAGTGGCTATAACAAAAATTGTTTTTTACGCTTCCTGAACAATTTTCAAAAGTGTAGTTAGACCCTAATGCTTACTATTTTTGATAATATCAGTATTACTCTAAGACAGGCTCTCGTTTGGTCGAGAGCCTGTCTTAAAGCAATACTTATTTAAAAGATAATAAAAGATAATAATTCATCTTTTGTTTTTTTTAAACAAGTCTTAAAAAAAATATACCTAGAGAGATTTTAATATCTATAAATAATTGTAATTTGAATCAAAATTATCAGAGTCTATATATATATTATAAATTGAACAATTACAAATAAATAATTAAAAAAATATATTAATTACATTTTTATATAGTCTACAAATAAAAAACAAAAAAATGCAAAAAATATTCATGGTCAAATAAAAATTGATTAAATTTTAGTTAAATGTAATTAAACGCTTTGTAATTTTTAATTAACTATAATGTCTGCATGTAATATGCAATTATTTTATTTTATATTGGATTTTAAAGTTTACGCAAAGAAAAAAAAGGTCAAAATGTATCGAAAGCAAGCGCTGGAATACAATATACAAAAATATTATATGACATTTTTTCTTTTAATAATGATATTTTTTTTTGTTTGCGTGCAATAACTATAAATAAATAAGCAAAGGTTTTGTTGAATGCAAGTCGTCCGGACAGGAGTAGGGCTTGGTTAAAGTGGCTGATTCTTCCTCAGAATCCCAATTAGCATGAAAATGCCATTTTGATATCACGTGTGTCACTTTTTATGTTAAATCTGTCTGTCAAATTTGACGTGACACGGGACCTACAGTTTCAAGTGAAATCCGAACCACCCGGCCCGTTTTATCGATCTTTATACGGCCCAACAAATCCAATTACAAAAGTAATTAGTAGTAAGAAGGAGTAGGAACTGATATTTGTTTCCTATATATATTTTTGTGTGTCAGTGCAATCTATGAATCCAGTAGGTTATCTGGCACTTGGGGTGTAATATAGGATTTGTGTACATACGCACCTCAAGTGTTTGGGTCAGACTTCTCCCACTTCAAGTGTCTCTTTATAGACGATCAAACACATATAAAAGCAGACTGTTTTGTATTTACACCTAATAAGAAACAATAGAACAAATATATTATTCAAATACCACAAATGGATCGGTGTTAAAATTCCAAATCTAATTTTATACACACAATATTATTTTCGCTCACCTGCCTTCCTATTCCGTTAAAATTCTGTACAGATTCCCTGTCGACCTGCGTCAGACAAATATTTCAAAATTTATTACTATAAACCCTTACTCTTTCTTCGTCCAAACAACTCGATCCACATAAATAAGCAAAGCTTTTAGTTAAATAACAGTTTTAAACCAATTTCAAAATTACTTTTAACAATTCTATTTGATTGATTTTTTTAAAATATATATCAAATGTTTTAAGTATTATATAAGCACTATATATGCAAAACCAATTTGAATATAATTAAACATCGATAGTTTATAGAGGAGACACAATATCGTATAGTATCGACTGATCAGGTTTTTAAAAAAAATTATTAAATTCCATTTAAGAAACTATTAGTAAGTATATAAAAAGAATTTCAAAAATATATTATAGTTTATCAAAACATGTAATATATGTTTGCAATATATAGACGTATGCTTTCATTTAAAATACACGCATAAATATTTGCCTTGTCATAATGATTTAGAATTTTTAAATTTGAGTTTGGGATTCACCGACAATAGTAAATGGTTTAAATTTAAAAGAACCAACAATCCAGTATTTTTTGCACCAATCATATTTCTTAGAAATAATATAGGATATTATAATTAATATGTAATTAAATATATTATAGCAAGTGGATCTTGATAGACTAAACCATTATCACTGTTTAATCAGGGTAGACATTTTGTACCGAGTTTTGCTGTAAACCGAAAAGGTTGTAAACAACCCACTGAAAAAAAACGTTTCGAAAGAGAAAAAAATTATTTGAAATTTTTAGGGGATTTTTATGTCATAATTTTTGTATATTAACAATTTTATTTTTGTTGATGGCGGTGATGATAATGACAGTATTATTGGTAGAGTCGCGGATATTGTTGTAGTTGGTGGCGGAGATTAATTGTTGATAATATTGTTGGTGGAGTTGCAGATATTGTTGTAGTTGGTTGCTGAGATGAATTGTGGACGGTAGTGGAGGTATTGTGTTGTTGTAGTTGGTGGTGAGAATGATCAATGATGATGTTGGAAAATCATACCAAGATCTTCCTTCAATTCTTGTAAATAATGCGGTAGATAATCAAAAAAAGGTGTTGGTCTAATAAAAACACACTCAATTATATCGTAGCCATCTAACATCTTTTCAACAAAACGACGCTTTCCTCCTTCCTATACAACATTTTATTAAGCTTTGAATTCAATTTCTAATTAACATAAAAAACTTACCATTTTAATAAATAAATAATTATACTAGCTCAAAATGTATGATTCCAATTGTTTAATTTTACAAAACAAATAATTTTACAACTTTTACAACTTTCAACATTTTTTCTCAACTTAATATTTCTGTTGGGAAAATAACGTCGAAAATTCAAATAATTCGAAAATAAGTTCGAATACCTTGCGCATCGGCGCACAATTCTTATCGATGTAGTGATGTAGCCACCATTTTTGTTGTAAAAATGTCAAGTTTACAAAAACTTTACAATACATGTGAGTACAAAATTTCATCCCAGGACTAAAATTGTGTGCTTCTATTTGTTGTAAAATTGTAGTAAACTTGACATTCTTTACAACAACGATTGCATCGATTAGAATTGTTCGCCGATGCACAAGGTATTCAAGTACACCGGTCGACCGGATTTTAATAATATTGTGTTGAGACAAAATGCTGTAAAGTTGTAAAAGTTGTAAAGTTTTTTGTTTTGGAAAATGAACCTAATTAAACAATTGCAATCATACATTTTGTGCTAATTTAATAATTAATATGGTAAGTAATTTTTTTTTTAATCTGAATTACAAATTTATTTAAAGATTGATTGTGTATTGTATATAGGAAAGAATTACTACCCAGCAAAAGGAAATGCTTATAAATTTGATGGAGGAACATTTTTTTGGCTTTAAGGGGAAGGTTCGTTAAATGCTATCATCATCATCATCGTGTCCTTTACTCCAAAGTTAAATGCTATGGTACATGGTATATGACTACGAGATAAATGAAGGTGGTTTTAATAGACAAACACCTTTCTTTCAAGCATCTCTATTAGTTACTCGAATTAAAGGCCGATCTCGGTATGACTGCACCATTAACATCAGCTCAGCCACCAATCACAACAATATAAAACTAATTAACAACAGATAATAAACTAAATGTTATTATAGTTATTTGCGTACATATACAATGTAATTTGTTTGTTTAACTATTAAATATATATCCGCAATAATACGTTAAATTTACGCGAATTTAACTATCTGATGAACCACTACCAGCTATACACACATCGTACATAAGTACGCTTAATTTTCAAAATGGGGTCAATTAACAAAATCATTTCTTTATATAAAAAAAGTAGGTGTTTTATATAAAAAAAAATTATTGCGATAGTGTGCAAATTACTACACAAAAAATCTTCACAAACACTGATTTTTTGCCAACTTACAAACTATATACATATACTATTATAATTGAGATTGTGAATTTATATATCTTTTATACTGTATTTAAGTTGGTCAGTCTCGATGTCGATACAATTTTTATAGTAAGAAAGTAAATGATTTAATATCATTCAATAATATTAATTGAATTGAAAATTATATTTACAGTCTTTTCGCTTTAAACTCAATTTTTTTCGAATAAAATTAATTTTTTCGCATATAAAATTGAATTGTTTTTTTTATCATGATAAGCTATATAGAAATAGTGCAACTCTTGTCGGTATATGAGTAAAGACAATTTTTGAAAGGCTTTGACGAATATAGTTTTGGAAAGTTTGCACTTTTTTGTGCAAAAATTCCCAACAAAGCGAATCTTGGTTTTTTGTGTGTTTTGGTCCCTGAATCCAATAAAAAAAAAAGTCCCAAAAAATGTGACGCTTGAACTACTGTTTTTTGACCGGTTTTTAGACCAAATTTGGTAGTTTTTATCTATCTAATAGCATAGTTTTCATTGTCGACTATATCTCAGACTATATCAAAGGTGGAATGTTGTCAGCAACTCGCACTAGACATATTTTTGGTGATCAGTGGATCGATTTTACACTTTATGAGGAACCCTATCAGTTGGTATCGAATAGGCGGACCAACGGCTTTAAGTGACTTCCGAACCACTGCGATCGCTTTTTATTTTTTAGAAAAACACCTGCGAATGAAAGGTGATAGCCCAGTTGTGAAAATTGTTTGAACCTGCCGAGTCTCGAACCCGCAACCTCTTGAACACAAAGCCATGGCGTTACGCACTGCTCTATGCTGACTATATAATAACACACAAACAGTTTCGTATATTATGGATTATTATTAATCTTATTGTTGTTGTTATTTTTTCGGTTTGTATATTATTATATGTGTACCTTAATTGTGCAAATGCCTGCCGTCTCAAAAACATTTAATTTTTTTGTATTTTTTTATTCATATGAATGAAAAGCTAATAATAAAACACATTCGCTACACACACACAGCACATATTATGTATATTATTTATAGTGTGATGTTGTTGTTTTTGTTGTTGGCGACAAAATCAGCCAAAAAAAAAGGAAACCGAAAAGACAACACACAAAATCTTTTATATATATCAGCGAATTCAAAATTATATCGCTTTATTGTTGTTATTTTATTTATATATTTTTCTGGTTGATGCGGTGGTGGTGGGCGTTTATAATAGCAATCACGTGTTTCTGTAAGGTATATATAATAATATTATAAAGTAAAAAAAAAATTAAATATTTTTTTTGCGGTTTATTTGGCATTTTTTGGTTTGACTTTGACGTCAAACATGGTATATTTATTTATGTTTAATAATATTATTATAATGTAATTATATGAAAAAAAAAATACTTGCATGTCATGTACGCTTGGGTACATGTTATGTATAATATTTTTTTTAAACACAAGACATAATACATAGTTTAGGAAATTTTAAATAAAGATTGTTTTGTAATAAGAACCGTATATATGTATTCTTATTTAAACAAACATTTTTAAGAAGACTGTAGTTAACGTCATTCTTTTGACATTTCAAGAATTTATTTTTGGTCCTTTTTAATTTAATATATTTATTAGAAAATTTTATAAAATTTTATAAAAAAAATACTAAAGGAAGTTGTATAATGTATATATCGAGTATTGTATGCTTAAATTTGTAAACTATATGCTGATATAACAACTACCGAAAGATATCATCTACCATCTGAATGTTCACTGCGTTCAGTGTACACAGCGAAACTGTCGGCAATATTTATCAAGTATGGCTATATATTAATAACCAATCATGTAAACATCATTTCCTAATAATTACTGATTCTAATAGCTGTATACAGGCTATAATAAAATTATAATAATTATTTATTTATTCATTCAAAAAGTCTATTCAAACAAAAAGTTGCCCTTATATACTAATGTATCCGTGGATTTAATATAAACAATGTTTTAAAAAAAATATTATCAAAATAAGATTATGAAATACAATGATTTCAAAAATTACAAATTTTCAAAAAACTCATTGCTGTCTGCAAGAGACTTTAATTTTCAATACCATTCTCAAAACCGGGAAGTAAATCCGAAACAGAATAATTTTTTTAGCTTATGCGTTATAAACGGTGATGTCTATAAGTACTTATTACTTCGTTATGTTATTATTGAGTAATTAAATCTCCTCTGCCAAGACAAGATAAAATGTCTCAAACGTCAAAGTTGCTAATGAATGCGAACTGAAACTACTTGTTATATTTTATTTTTTGCGCAAACCATTCTAAAAAAAAATATCTGGCAACTCTAGTTCCAAGCCATGTCATTGGTAATGACTAATGAAAAAAACATGGCTCTTGTTGATAGAACCATTACCAATAAAAGTTTACCATTGAAAAATCGTCTAAGTTTTTCTAAATTTAAAAATGGTTTGAATCATTGAACAAATCGAATAAATTAAGTGCTATCAAATCGGATATTACGAAATGTATATATTTTATTACTATCATTGAAAAGAAGCGATGAAATCGTGATGAGTTGACTTCGAATCGTATGTTGCACCAAGACACATCAATATGTGTTATGAACGAACAAGTCGTCCTATCATTTAAAAAGTTGTATTAAATGGTTTGAATTATTGAACAACGGTCAAAATAGTAAATTAAGGGCAATCAAATCGGATATTTCGAAATATATATTTCACCATTATCATTGAAAAGAAACGATCAAATCGTGATGAGTTGACTTCGAATCTGACATTGCAACAAGACACATCAACAAGTCGTCCAATATGTGATATCTTTGTAGCGAATCACTAACCCTGGAACGCATTATTTCACGAAACAACGATATCTTATGGCTACGTTATGATTATATCAAGATAAGGCCGAGACACTTCCAGAGCTACAGAACGAAATCATTCGCGTTTTAAATGAGGTATACATCCTGATCGTTTCTTATGATCATTCAATTGAATTATTTTCCAACGTTTGTAAATTTTAGCCCTATAAATAGATATTAAATGCTTTGAATTTAAACATTCAATTCATTCATAATGATTTTAATGAAATAAATTTTTACTATAAAACTAAATTCACAGCATGTTAATTTTCATAACTACCTTTACTATATAAGTGCAATGAATTTAGATAAGGAAAAATCGAAAAAATTTCTCGATAAAATCAAATAAAGTACACAATGTATACGCATATAGGCCAACAATATACAAAACGCACAATAAAAATGATTAATTATTGTTGTTATTTTTATTTATAATTTAGTAATAGACAAGTTTAAAGACATTTTGTATAAAAATAAATACAATTTTAGACATAATGTATACACTGTACACTTTTCTCTAAATATAAATTTCTTCGAATTTCATCTTTACAGAAAATCTTTTTCTAATAAAATCTATCTATATCCATACAATAAACATCATAAATATAATATGTGAATGAATGGTGAAACATTGAATAGGAAACCTTTTATATTTTTTATTTATATATAATTTGAATTAATGACTTATAAAAAACAAACAAAATATTGCTCTCACTTTTGCAATTCATCTCATCTTTATTATTGTATATAGTCTGCAGGAAATATGCAATCTATTATATGAATGTCATTTCTTCTTTTTCGTTGTCCAAAAAAAGACGTCTTGGTACCTACTAAAATAAAAGAAGTTATCTGTATTTATTTAGTATGAATTTAAGTGAGTATATATAAATATATATATATATTATGTTTTGTGTATTTTTTTTGTAAGAAACATAAGTCTTTTATTCTTTTTTTTCATCTTTTTCAGACAATTTTTTCTTTGTAAATTTAAAATTTGAAAAATATTTCTTTTTTGTGTGCAGAATTTAAATTTCATTTTTGTAACGGAAAAACGTAAACTTCTATGCACAGTGAATATATGGCTAGATATAATAACTTAAAACATTACGCGTGTACAGTAATATATATGTGCATTGTTGAAAAATAAAATCACTAACCCGCAGTCCAAATGCGATATAATTGGAAACAAAAATATTAACAAAGTTTAATTTTATCTTAATAATGTGTTTATTAATTTGACGTTTCGTTCAGTAATGTGAACATCATCAGTAGTTTTTTAATATTGCAAAATTAATAAAATTAATTATAGGAAAACGTTTTAAGTTCATAAACAATAATAGTTTTGTAATTAAATATAAATGTTACTTTTATTCTAATAAACTTATCTATATTATAGAATATAATTATTCAAATGACAAATAGTTATGTATGCCTCACTTGATTCCTGTCATTTAATATATGTACAATGACATTGAATATAAATATGAATATTATCATTTAAAATGTTAATAATAATAAATAAAACTAAGTGAGTGATTGATAAATTGCATTTATATATAGTGTTTATTAAAACACATAAAATGCTTTAAGCACATTATAATTTAATGATTGCGCTGCATTAGCTATATAGTCATATCCTAGAACAAATGAATATAGAAAATAATTGAAAACGCAATTAGTTTAATTAAAATTCTATAATTTAATAAAAATATTTATTATATAGAGAAATAAACGTTTATCTATTTACTTTTAATATAGCAAAAAACCTGCTCAATTTATATAATAAAGTAACAATAAAGCGACTCATTAAATTAATAATTTTTTCAGAATTCTTTATATCATCATCCTCGTGTCCTTTACTCCAAAGCGAGGGAGCATATGGACCATTTTACCCTTTTTCTATCTGATACCATGGTTTTCATTG
>JANSTW010054545.1:0-12081 GCA_027564275.1 Diadocidia ferruginosa
ATATATTACCAACTGTATTCCAGACTGATAAGGCAAATATAAAATGTATAGTAAAATATCCAAAATCTGCATTATGTTTTATAACAAAACTACTATAGAACTACATATACATACGTACCTTCGCAATGTGAACATTAATTAAATTGTTACAATGTTATACAATATAGTATGTCTATGTATATTGTATAATGCTAAAATTGCAATCTACATGCATCTTATTATCCTATAATAAATATAACATATGTATATCATCATCATCATCATCATCGTGTCCCTTACTCTAAAGCGAGGGAGCATATAGGGACCATTTTACCCTTTTTTTCTATCTGATGCCATGTTTCCCATTGGCGACTATATCAAAGGTGGAGTGTTGTCAGCAACTCGCACTAGCCATATCGTTTGATGATCAGTGAGGCGGGTTTTTACATATATGAGGAACCCTATCAGTTGGTATCATATAGGCGGACAACGGTTTTTAGTGACTTCCGGGCCACTGCAATCGCTTTCTAATAAACACCTGCGAATGAAAGGTGATAACACAGATGTGAAAATTTTTTGCCTTACCGAGCCTCGAACCCACAATCTCTTGATTACAGAGCCGTGACTTTACCCACTGCTCCATACTGGTTATGAAAACAGTTCTTACAAAGTTTGAGGCGTTAAAACTTAAAAACTATGAGAAATATCGATGGTAGTATTTCTTTAGAATCTAATAAGCTTTCAAAATCTAAACAAAAAAAATATAGGGTGACTACACCTTTTTCGGTTTTATTTAACTAATAAAGTAAAAATATAGGGTAATTTTTCCTATTTTTTATTTCAAATGTAGAGTGAACTTTTGTTTATTTAGTAGGCTTACTAATACCCTATGTATTCCTTACTTTATTTAAATTGTGTAAAAAATAAAAAAAATAAAAAATATCACCCTATATAATAAAAAGTAATATATGTTTAACATTTATTTATTATATGGGTTGATACCTATATCAAAGAATATATATTAAATATTCTTTGCCTATATCAACGCAAATATTGATATTATTTAAGTCATGTTTTTTTGATAATTCCTATATTTACATACTATACATAATTCTCAAGAAATTGCAGTTACATATTATATCGATGGCCCTAATTGAATCGGACGTATCTATCGCAAATTGCCGAAATTGAGATATTGATAGCATTTTGTTTATTTTAGCCTTTTATATAGTTTTGTATTAATTTAATAATTAATTTAATAATGCTGTCACGGTAAAATTTGTTAAATACGTATTAACATATTTAACAAAGGAATCGGACGTATCTGAATTACTTTTTTGTCTCTCCTGTAAAATGGCTAAAATGTAGATACGTCCGATTCAATATCGATTATTTACATTTTTGCTTCGCCACTGACACAGACACAAGACTGTATACAATGAAATCTGGTCATGTGATTTTAATCGCTGCTATCATGCTAAATATTAAATTTATAAAAAAATATTTCATTGATGATAATCATAGCGAGTGAAGAAGAAATAGTAAAAAAAAAATTTTAAATATTGGCAAAATGTTATTAATTCTACATTAGAGTCCAGAAATCTCGAACTTTTTTGGATTAAAAACATCCGGAAAGAGTAAAATATTTCGTTTAAAAATTACATTGCATAGAAATTCAGAACTATTTACGATATAGCAAAACCAAATCTATTTTGGGTGGGCACTTTCAGAATTTTGTTTACATTTTATGTGTTGCACTGCGTTTATTATCGCTGTTATCGGTGCAATTTGGAAGTTTATAACCCCATTTCTGTTTCGAATTTTTTAGACCAATCCGGAAATTGATCCTGACTTATTTATTAGCAATCACTCCATATCAAAATGTTCGAATCGATTCTGAATTGTCATATTATTTTCGAATAAGTTTTCTATCTATTTTTGCTAAACCCAGGGTAGAATAAATTAGTTGTTAACATCTTGTTTTATCTTGTTCTATCATAAATAAACAGTTGATTTTGCGAAATTTAGCACGTTTGTTCTAGCTCTAATAGTAGAATTAATAATAACATTTTGCAAATATTTTCAACTACTTAGTACATTTCTAAAAATTTCAACAACAAAAATTTTACCGTCATAACAAAAAATTTTGAACTAAACTATCATTCTAGCAAAATTTATATTAGAGACTATATTATAATAAATGTGACACAGGAATAGAACTTGTGCCTATTAAAATATCGAAACCGTTTCGGAACCTACATACGTTCCCTTCATCAGAGTGGCTGAGGAACTCCACTGACAGTTATAGTGATTTACTCATGAACAATTCGTGTTTTAAACGGTTTCAATATTTTAATAGGCACAATATCTATTCCTGTGTCACATTTATTATAATATAGTCTCTCATTGACCGCATTGTCCGATAAATGTATTCAAGCTTTCATAAAAACACGGACGATAAGAATTAATTTTCCCTTACAAATATTATATATATATATAAAGAAATTAAAGATTATGGATAAGAATGTTATATTTTATAGAAGATGATAATATCAAGTTAAGTTTTAAGTTTCGAAGATCCCAAAGAACATACTCATTTTGCAAGCTATTTGTTCATGTGGCATAAAAGTAGAGAATTCATATGCAAATGTATAAGCAATCAAAAATTGTACATGCATTTACCTTAACTTTGGCCTATCAAAAAATATCGGTTCAAAATTTTGACAAGACTTAGTCAAACTAAGATGTATGCACCTGATAAAAAAAATGTTTAATCCATCGGAGGGTTATGTGCTTTCTGCAACCAAGTTCAAATCGATTTTGGTTATGACCAAAATATTTCTTTTCCTTTTAACGCATTAATAATATTTTCTGTTCTGCTTCTTTGAGCTAAAAAAAACTTTAGCTTTACTCAGCGAAATATTCTCAATTCCAGCCGTTCCTTTGCATTGCACGGGAAAGTGCATAATATTTGACATTTTGACAGTAGATCTACTAGTACTTCTCGGTTATATTTTACATCAAATTTTAAAAAAGTTTACATTTGTATTCATGGATTAGTGCATAGTTACACAAAACATAAATATTTTGGTTATAACCAAAATCCACATGACTGCTGGTTAGAGCAATTTACCGGTATTAGTCGATTTTTCAAAACCCAACGGCCGGATTTTGTCGGATTTTCAATTGGGCAATGCTACTAGGTATACAAAAATACTGTAAAAGTTTCTGCGTGATATTAATTAGTTTGACTTCCCCAAACGTTTGTCTTCTTTTCTTGTACTATAATATTATTATCTCCATATCAAGATAAATAAAAATTCCATTTAATAAATTGTATTACACATGAAACTCAAAGAAGGAAGAAATGTTTGTTGTTGTTAAGAACTCTATCTGATATAGACTAGCACATAGGCTTATAAAGAGAAAGAAGGCTGTAACATATAGAAATTGGCTTAACCCTTTCGAACGGGAATTATTTTTATTAATTTTTCGACTGATCCAATTTTTTTTTGTAATATTTACCTATATATTGTCATAATACATATAGAAAAACAGTGAAGAAATTAAAAAAAGATTTTTTGGTTAAAGGTTCGGTTTTACACGTCTTTTTAAAAGATCATGAATAAAAAACTAGGAAAAAATTGAAAGAGTTAGTTTATTAATATTTATTAAAGAAAAAAGGAGAAAAAAAACATTGATTTTTCGCCTTTCATCTTTTGTAGTATAGGAAGATAAAGTACTTTGACTTTTTTTTCAAATACTTCTTTTTTCCCCTCACGTTTGACTTTTTTTTACAAAAAAGACGTTGCTTTGTTTCATTCGTGTGTATAAATTTTTGTATTTTTTGTTCACTTTCGTCTTGTGTTTTTTAACAAGATTAAATGAAACTGAGCTGTAATTTAATTATACACAATATAACTATTATTGCAAATAAGGGTTAAGAACTTTTTTTCATAAAACTTACTTTTATAGGTATTAGGCAAGAAACATCCATATAGAGGAAGAACAAAACCCTACATACGTTCTACCTGTATTATGAAACCATAGACATTGTAACCCACTTCATATAAAACTGAAAAAGAAGCAAGATCCATATACACAAACAAATATTACACAAACACATATACAAAATGCAATTGTAAAATTAGAGACGCGCAAGCGCTTACGTATATGAGAATTCGGGAAAAGAATTTACACCTTTATAACAACCAAACTAACGCGGCTGTGGGTTACAATCGGTTGTTGTTGTAGCGACTATGGATATTTTGTTTGTATAGAAAGTGTTCTTCCATATATATATGTTTCTAGGTTATACCGATTAAAAACTGAATACAGATTTCTTTTAAATAATCAAAAATATATTTTAGTGATAAAATGCAAAGGCCAATGAGGCTTCCAAATTAAAAAAAAAAATCGCGTCATTTTTAGCTTGATACGTTTATAATAATGTACTTACTGTTACTTATCCCGTACAACATCTGTTTTATATCTAATAGATATCGAGCTACGTTAAAAGATATCTGTAATATTATCGACTATAGGCATATATATGATAAATTTGGTTATCGGATCGCTTAGTAAAAATATATCTATAAGATATGGACACATGATAAGATATCCAGTGGATATCTTTATTTTATAGATATCTAGCAAATACATATATGATATAGTCAAGATATAAATAAAAAAGCTTTTTTATATCTTCATCATATCAATAATATAACGATAAGATGCGAGATTTTGATACTTATAGATAATACTGCAAGATATCGAGAGGGAGGGTAATGAGTTCAAGATTTTAAAATATAAAAAAAATTTATATATATGAATATTTAAAAACAGTCCAATCGGTCTAATTCAAAGCAAAGCTTTTCTTAAATAAATTATAATCGGTCAGCCAGAGCAAAGCGTACCTTTCTTCGCCCAGCCTCAAAAATTTGTTTTTACAAATAAGTCATGGAGTAAACTCAGCACCTAAAACTCGATTCGGGACCTACGTTCCATCATTAGTATGGATGAGAATCTCCATAGACGAGTTCAAAAAATTTGTAAACTAATAAATCAAACCATAAAATTGTTTACATATTGCTTTAACGAATATACATCGAAATGATTTTTTTTTTTTGAATAGTGAGGGGTTTAGTTATACGTCGTCGTTATTGTAGCTATATCGATAAGATATCTTGTCGTTTAAATATCTGTATATCTGTACAATATATTCTTGATATATTATTTATATCTTGTAGATAAAGAATAATTGTGCGTTTTTAAGATAAACATATGATATCGGTACGATATCAGAATTTTCATTGATACATATTATTCTATATGTAAATAAAAATAAGCGTTAAGTACAACCAAATTATTTTAAACTAAACAAAAATTTTAAAGTTTTAAATTATATTTTATTTTATTTCAACGATATGTGATATTTTAGAAAAGCTCTCGAGAGCCTATTTTAAATATCACACCAACCTAATAAATATTGCCGCTAAAACATACAATTAATTTTAACAGTTTTTATATTATAGCATTTTTCAAAAATTCTGCCAATTTCAAATGATCTGTTTTGCTATACTGACAAATAGATGTCGCTGCGCATCCAACATAGCGCTAAAAATGACGTCACTACGTGTGGGATGTATGTTTTAGCGCAATTTTGATTTATTATTTGTTTTGTTTGTTGCGATGTGCGGTGTTGTACTTTAACTTTTGGGAAAATTGAAGAAAAACCTAAATAAATTAATTAAATTAGTAATAAATCTATAAATAAATTAAACAATGAACTTAATAATCTCTTTTACTGTGATATTTTCAATTACCCTCACCTATTTTAACGTAAATTGCGGTGAAAATTTTAGCTACATTAACCTGCCCGATGCTCATTTAAAATATTATTTTCATCATTTTCCAAACGTTGCGGAAAATTGCGTGAATGATGAATGTGAATATCGACAATATTTATTGGAGAATAAAGCAGCGGTTGGTGGCGAGGTTTGTTGGGGCTACGAGACGGATTGCCGGTTGGAAAATTCATTTGCTGTGCCAAAATGTCCGGGTGATCATACGGGTTGGGTAAAGTCGAAAGAGGCTCACATTGATACATTTTTTACGCAGGCTGATTTTGGTAAGAAATTCTTTTTTCTGATATCACAAATCCTGACAATTTTAATTCCAGGCTACATCAGACAACAAAGCCGTGAGATGATGGTAATGTGCGAACCATTATTTCCACACGATTCGGCCTTGGAGTGTTCAAGATATCTTCGATTTTGTCGTGGGCGAAATATTATGTTAGATTTTACAGATTTAATAAATCGAACAGAGTCGTTTCGTTATAGAATGGATGTGCTGAAACAAGGTCAAATCGGTGAGTCAATAGAACAAAAAATCAAAATTATTATTTTTGTGTGTAAATAATAAAATGTAACATTTTAGGTGGCTACTGTAAACTACATCAACAAAGATTGGCCGCCGAAATGGACCATATGAGTGCATTACAATCTTGGGCACCAGAACTACGATATTTTGAAGAATTTACCGAAAGACCAATTGAAACCAATAAATGTGATCGGATTATTGAACGTCCAACATTTATTATGAAAATCGATGCATGTAAGATGACCCAATTTAAAAAAAGACTTTTTCGAAGACTTGCAAGGCTTCCAAAAGAATAACAAAAAACTTCTAAAAGACTTTTAAAACACTTTTAAAATATTTCCAAAAGACTTTAACAAGACATCTAAAAGACTTCTACAAGACTTCTAAGACTTCTTGAAGACTTCCAAAAGCTTTCAAAGACTTTTAAAACTTCCAAAAGAGATTTCCAAAAACCTTGATAGAGACTTCCATAAGACTTCAAACGAGGCTTCCAAGATTTCCAAAAGACTTTTAAAAGAGTTCCAAAAGACTACCAAAGGACTTTTTAAAATGGTTTTTATTTTCCAGCCATCAACATGTATCATCATTTCTGTGACTTCATAAATCTATATGCATCGCAACATCTAAACATGTCCCATCCAACCTCTTTCTCAACCGACATCAACATTTTAATTTGGGAAACTTATACGTACGAGTCACCATTTGCCGATACATTTAAAGCCTTTACACGCCATCCAATATTAGATTTAAAATCATTTCGCGGTGAAACGGTTTGTTTTAAGAATCTCGTTCTGCCATTGCTGCCACGTATGATATTTGGCCTTTACTATAATACGCCAATTGTAAGTCAACAAAAAATGAACAAAATCATTTACACGATAACTTTATTTTCCTTTTAGGTAAACGGTTGTGAAAACAGCGGTCTATTTCAAGCATTTTCCGATCATGTACTTCATCGGTTAGCCATTCCATTGCATGATCCGCCGAAGATTCAGCCGAAGATTCGTATAACATTTTTAATTCGAAAAACGAAATATCGCCGAATCCTAAATGCAAATGAACTTATGGAAGAATTGCAGAAAAACGCGAGTTACTCCGTTCGAAGTGTGGAATTTGAGAGGTAAGTTTGATAAATTTATTTTGCTTCGCATTTATATTGTATGTTGGCTCAGAGACAAAGAAATAATTTAAATTTTCCAGGTGAATAGAAAAATTCTATTTTAAAATTAAGATTTTCGTAATTTCATAATTTTTTTCTGATCTAAATTTTTTTTTTAAGATTTCCGAGATTTCTGACAGTTTTCAGAGATTTCTGACAGTTTTTACAGATTTCTGACAGTTTTCAGAGATTTCTGACAGTTTTTACAGAGATTGCTGACAATATTTTTCAGAGAATTCTGACAGTTTTTACAGAGATTCTGAAATAATTTACGAAATTTTTAACATCTCTGAGATTTATGAAATGATTTCTGAAAATTATTCTGAAATAATTTTCGAGATTTCATCAATTTTTTGCGATTTCTGAAATTATTTCCGAATATTCTGAAATGATCTCCGAATATTCTGAAATTATTTCTGACATTGTTGAAATCATTTCCGAGATTTTTGATAAAATTTGGAAGATGTCTAAAAATTATTCTGAAAAGATTTCTGATATTTCTGAATGATTTCCGAGATTCCTCATAAAATATACATGATTTCTGAAAGTGATTTCATAGATATTATTGCCGATCTCTATTATCGAAATTTCTAATATTTTCTGAATTTCGGAAAAGATTTCAAAAACGTCTGTAATGTTTATAACGAGATTTCTGATATTTTTATCTAAGATTTAATAAATAAATTATTTCCGTTTTCCCTAATTTGGGAAATTAATTCCATGATTATTGAAATTTTTACATAATATTCATGATTTTTGATCTATAACATGATTTGCAAGATTTTGTGAAATGCTTTTCAAAATTTATGAAATGATTTTTAAAAATAATTTCTGAAAACATTTCTCAAGTAATTTCCCCGATTTGAGAAATTATTTTAGGATTCTTTGAATCTCCACTTAAAAAGTTTTCTTTTCAAACTAACGCACTTAAAAGCGTTGAGCACTAATTTTCACTATTATTCTATCCATTAACCGACCACTCTCATAAAATATTCGACAGAAATATGAAATTTCCACAACAATTGGAAATAACTCGGAACACAGACATTTTCATTGGAATGCACGGTGCCGGCCTCACGCATCTGCTCTTCTTACCCATATGGGCTTCCCTGTTCGAATTGTATCATTGTGAGGATCCATCTTGTTATCGGGATTTGGCACGACTGCGCGGTGTTAATTACGTAACATGGACAGACACGGATAAATTGATTCAGGAGGATGAGGTTTGTTTGAGTTAATTTAATTATTTGAAAGGACAAAATTGAAAAAATTTGTAATTCTCGATAGGGACATCATCCTGACGGTGGTTCACATGCAAAATTTACCAATTATTCATTTGATAAAACGGAATTCGTTCGTTTGGTCGATGGGGCAGCTGAACATGTTTGGAATCATGAGGAGTTTAGAAAGTTTTTAAATCGTAGATCCGAGCCGATTGTCCAAACAACAGTTGTTCCCTCTGTTGATATTATCGAGAATGATGATCTTATTCTGCGGCACATTGAACTATAAAATTATTTCGAAATCAACGCATTTGATGTTCCAGAGTTGGTTCGACTAATTTATGATTCCATAAAATTTCGTTAAATAATTAAAATAAAACAAAAATTTACTTAATTAAAAAAAATCAATTGGCAAGCCGTTGTTTTCCGGATGTCAAATTTGCTTTAAAATTGTTCTTAACAATGCGATAAGGTTACCATTTTGTTTGTCGTATTTTCTAATTATTGTTAAATATTTAAGGTGCTATTTTTAACACGACAAACATTCCATTTTAACAATTTTATTAAAAATAAAAAGAATCTCGATGCTGCGATGTATGAGTCCGTTTAGTTGTAGAGGGACGCGTACTATTTTAGGCGCAGTGTGATATATAAACTAAACTTTACTAAATTTATTAAAATTTTCCAAAACTATTTTGTTGTTTTTGTGGGTTTATTTGAAATACTTGTTTTTTGCTATCTCCCTGCTGATCAACACCCTTAAAGATATTACCTGAATCAAAATAACTAAAAATTAAAAAAAATCCACCATATTGCGCGGCCATTTTTTTAAATTTAATTATTATTCCGTATTCCAAGTCATCTCTTCTTAAAACCTCTGAAATGGACTTGTGACTTTTAAATGGACTAATACAATTCAGAGATTTAACATCCCGAACGGCTTCAGCTGGAAGCGCCGGTAAAGTGCATTGCAGCCATTGTTTTATCTAAAAAGTAAAATGAAACACAAAACTATCACCAAATTTTTAATTTTATTTGTTTTACATAGAAAAATGTAAAAATCGAACACAATACAAACATATAAGCAATTAATATAAACAAACAGCCGGCCTTTTCAATCAGTAACGTTTGAAACGTTAAGTTTATCAATCCGGTCAAAATATTGGCCCCCAGAAAAAATCCCAGTCCATTATAGTTGATGGCACCCAATATGAGGGGCAAATATGTCGTGGATTTTATATTGTCGCTGGCCGAAACAACTTCTTCCGCCGCTCTTGGTTTCTCAAAGGCTATAAAATAATAGAATACTTCCAACAACATAAATAATGTGGTCATTGTTGTACCGATGGACAGCACCCAAATCACATAGCCCATGTTTGCCATACGCCGCGATACGCCAAACATATCTTCGCAAACATAAACGATTTTCCACAAAAACAATGAAAGCAAAAACATTTTCAAGGCTGCCTTCAACAATACTCGTGCATTAATTGTGTCCTCTTCCTGTCGCAAAATTGAGCCCACATAAATGCATGCCAGATAAAGTGAAATGTATCCGGGAATCGAACAAAGTCCCTCTCGATTAGCGTCGATAAATGTTGTGCGTTCCACTGACTCACTTGTCACATACTTGGCCAGTCCCCATTGCAACAGCATCTCATGTCCTATGACCAGAACTATGGCGGCATATTTCGTATTTTTCGGATGCCTAAGTAAACTTGTCAAAATCGACCCAAACACCTTTGTTATGGCCAACGTCATAAAGAAATTCCAATGTACTCCATACTCGGACACATGTTGCTGATAATCAATTTCGTTTATTATAAAAAAGCGCGCAAAACCCAGCAGCAGCAACGGTGAACTGTTCAACAGTATCTTCTGCAACCGTCCTCCACTTAACGGCTGAACAGATTTTAATTCTGGTGATACAATTGCATTACTGTAAACGTACAATCCGACACCCAAGTCCATTAATCCAAAACCAAATGTTTCTGTTTTGGCCAATTTTCGCGGAAAACATTTAAAATCAACAGCCAAAATACAGACAGCCGTTACCAGATTTATTGTTGCCCGGAGCAAAGCAAAATATTCCGGTCGTCTAGACGGAATCTGAACAAATGGCAGCAGATGCGTTCGATACCACAGTTGCTTGGCAGCCGCCGTAACGCCCACCAAAGCCAAGCTGGACGCCACTTCCCATATCTTAAAATTTAATACCGTCACATTTAGGATAAATGAAACAACGACCAGCAGAAATTCGAGCAGAAATCGGCCATGCAGATCCACCAAATCGGAAACGGTCAAGAGGTTGATGGTCAGAAATGATGTGAAAAATGTGGTGGCCGTTGTTACAAATGCTTCGGTTATTGTTGTGCCATTGTTGTTTTGCATAAACAGTTCGTGCAGCTCTTTATATAACTTGGGATCCATAATTAGGTTATTTATTATTCCCTCGACATTATATTATCGCATTATTTAAATTTGTTGATAAGAAAAAGTATCCCGCAAAAATATAAACACAACCAACGAAAAAAATTATAAACAAATAAAAGCGCTACATCTAAAAAAAACATTGACATTTGGGTGGGATTTATTATAATTTTTTTTACAGCGGCAGTTTTGAAAATAAAAATAGGGTAAGAGGGCCATACATTGGACAATATTTGTTTAGTTTTTTTATGCTAATCTAACCTAACCTTAATGAAATCTAGAATTTCTAGAAAGACATAGCTTATTGAAAAAACATAACGGTAGACTGAAACTAATAGTTAGTTAACTCCCACTATTTTATAGCAAATTATGGATAAACTATTTGACAGAAAAAAACATAACCTAAAAAATGATTTTTCATGGTAACATCGTAATAACTATGTTAGTGTTATAAAATTTCGAGATATGGTCCAAATTAGTTTTTGTCGGAGTTAGCTTTTTTTTAGCATATTAGTTAATAAATTCCCTGCACATTTTTTAAAATAAGTTTTATGATCAGGTCAGCTGTTTCGGCACTATAGATAGAATTATGTCGAAAAAACTTGAATTTTTCTTAAAAATTTACCCAAAAAAAATCAGTAAACTGTCCAGAAAAAATTTAACACGGCAAAAAATTTCCAGTTTATCAATTTGTGCGTGTAGACAGGACTATTTAAGAAAAAAAATAAAATTATGTTGGAAAAAATCCATGGATAAACCACAAAGTAATTACCGATTTTGTAAACGTCTCAAAATTCAGCTTTTTACTTATCTTTATATTTCTTGCTTATATTATTCACATTTTTAAATCAAAATTTAAGGATGAACTGCAAGTGCACTTTTCGGAAGGGGAGGGGGTTAAAGTTA
>JANSTW010054556.1:0-12081 GCA_027564275.1 Diadocidia ferruginosa
GTATTGAGGATGTCTTGAGACTATCGTATACTGTATAGTGTACACAACAATTTTGAGTATTGCTTTCCATGCCTTTAATCTCACGCTTCGGCACTGGTATCATATACTTTTCTCATTATTTCTTAATAATACTAGATATTATCTAGCGATATTTGAATAACAATCCGACTCAAAGGGAAAGGACTATAATATATATAAGGTATAGTATTTATTTACGTTTCTTCTAATATATGTCATCAGATCTAGAATTATATTCACAAAAAATGGTAAAATGGTCCTTATGCTCCCTCGCTTTGGAGTAAAGGACATGATGATGATGATCAGATCTAGAATTAATTTTCAAAATTATACAATTTAATTTATGTACTAAATAAAATTACGGAATAATAGTTTTTAGGTTATAGGAAAGTAAAAAACCATACAAAAATCTATTCAATAAATTTTATCGAATGTCAAAAATATTTATGAAACAGTTTTCTATAAATCTATTTTATAATTTACAAAGTTATTTTTGTTCTTTACACTTTTTCCATTATGAATATTCTGAAATTCTTTGTTATTATAAAGGAAATATATTAGTTATATGTCTCTAAAGAATTACTAAAATAAATTACACACGCATATCAATTAATCAATTCATTTCTTTGGGCGATCCCATAAGAAATATTTTATATATTATAATAAAACATGAAAATATATATAGCTGTAATGTAGAAAACTTTTACATTAGAATATAATATAATAAATTATGTACAGGATGTCCATTGTTCAAAGTGAGATAGTAAAATTGGCTCATTAATCATTATTTTTGTCCTTAAAATCGATTACTCGAATTATATAAAAATGGCGGAAAGTAAATAAAGTTTGTTAGAACGTGGCTCTAAAGTTTTGTTTTTATACTTGTTCCTAATAAGTTTAATATTTCCTCGTATGTAAAACTTAATCGCATAATACGTTATTATTGATTTATTTAATGGTGAAAAAACCTAGTAAATAATTTATTTCTATAAATCAATTAATAAAAATAGTCGTTGTTGTTGTTCCTGACATTGTTTTGCTGTAAAAATGTAAATATACATCATATGATAATTATCTACACCTAAATAAAAAACTTCATTAAAGCAGCTAATGCATAAACCATATATATTTACGCCTAAAATACAATAATATAACTATAGGTACAATATATTATATTAGTTGCTCAATTTAATGTACTAAAAATAGTGTGCAATATCAACAAAAATTCCCTCTATTTTTTTTGTAATTTATAAATAGAAAATTTATTTGTCATTATAATATATACCAGTACTTCTTCTTCGTGAAATATTATACAAATTAATTTGGAATTGGAATTTATAATATTATTGTCATAATGGTGAATCCTAGTAAACAGTCTGGACCAATTAGCAACATAAGTAGTGACATAAGTAATAATGCATCAGAAAGACAAATGAGAAGTAACTCTTCCAGCTCTACTTCAAGTTTAAATGATACAACTTCTGTTACTTTACCCATAACCTCAAATGCAGCTGCAAAAAATAAAAATAAATCAATAACATTGAATGATATAGCTTCTATGTTAGAAGGTCTAAATGCACGCACTATTAAAATGGATAACAAAATCGATAGCTTGGAAACCAATTTGTCTGTTATGGAAAAGACTGTAAATAAAAAAATAGATGCCTTGGACAACTCCATTACGCATAAAATAAATACTGTAGCATCTAATCTGGATAAAAAAGTAGAGTTAGTTAACAAAAAGCTGGTCTCACTTAGTAATAAAACAACTAACGACTATTCTAATGTGGATAACCGTTTAAATGAGCTCGAACGGCTTGCGTGCATAAATGACATCATGATAGCTAATATTCCTCAATTGCCTACAGATAATCTTGAAGAATTATTTTACAAAATAAGTGCGGTAATTGGGTTTCCCACCGAATCTAGTTATTTGCATAAATGTTTTCGTTTGCCTAATAAAAATAAAAATAAAAATGGAAATACTTCGTCTGGTCTGATAATTATAAAGTTTACGAACTGCAACTCAAAAATACTCTTTATGGAAAAGTACAAAAAATACAAAAAATTGTCATACAAAGATGTTGGTCTTGATTTACCTGGCCGTATTATTATTTTTGAAAGCTTATCAAAAAACGCCAATCAATTGTTTAAATCTGCAACCGAAGGAAGAAAAAACGAGTTTTTACACCGCGTATTTACTTTAAACGGATTCGTCTTTGTGGTCAAAAAAGAATCTGATAACCCCATAAAAATTTTAAACATCAATCAACTCAATCAAATTTTGGAGCCATGTCAACAAAATACATAAATATATTTGTTAAATTTTTTTATTAATTATTATTTTATATTATATTCTTGCTTTTTTATATTTTTAAAATGTTTAGTTTAAGTTTTTGGTTTATATATTATATATTTGTTATTCTTGCAATATTATTTTTTTCGCTTGCATTCTCAATTTTTTTGTTTGTGATATTATTTTTATCTCATTTTGTTATATTAGCATTTGCAAAATTTAGCTTGATTTTTTATGTTTCTCTTTTTCTTTTTTCCATTATGTTTTTCGAATGTTCTCATGTTGTGCAACTTCATCTGCCTTTCCGCCTTCTGACTTAGTGCTGTAATGTATTCAATGATTGGTAATGTGAATTCCGCAAGTTCTAATTTTACACCTAATTCAAATATTGTGATCAAATCAGCTTTTTGTAATAAAAATTTGTTTAACGTCTGTCACGTAAATATGCGTAGTATTTTTCAAAAGACTGATATTTTGAATTCGATATTCGCAAAATCACACCTCACGGCATTAATGGTATCTGAAACCTGGCTCAAACCTGATATTACATCTAATATGGTGAAACTTAAAGGCTATACTTTGTATCGAAATGATAGATCCTCTTTAAATGCGCGAGGAAACCTAGCCCGTGGCGGTGGTGTTGCCATTTATGTTAAATGTGGTCTTGCTGTAAATGTGCTTTGTGTTTCTAGTAATAATGATGGAATCGAATACATATTCGCTGAAGTTAAATTACTTAAAGAGAAAATTTTACTAGCTTGTATATATCTTCCGCAACCATCCGTTTTAAGGCTAAATTCGTTAAATAAAATTTTAAGAAAGTACTCGTCTATGTATGCGCATATTATAATTGGTGGTGACTTCAATATAAATTTACTAAATAATGACCCAGTGAAACCTGCATATCTTAAGCTTATTGATTCTCTCTCCTGTGATATAGTTAATAAATTGGAACCAACTAGATTTAGTCAATCGTCTTGTTCTTTATTAGATCATTTTATTATTCCTAAATTAAACTGTGATCAAGTTATTCGTTATGGTCAACTATCCATGTCGGGCTTGACTGACCACGATCTTATTTATATGTGCTATGATATAAGCTTACCTGTGATACCTGCTAATGTTTCCTATTATAGAGATTTTAAAAATTTTAATTTTGAGAGAATGTTAATTGACTCTGCCGAATGCAATTGGAATTCAATTTATACAACATCTAATATAGATGAACAATTATCTATTTTTAATAATTTTGTGCTTTATTTATATAATCAACATGTTCCTTATCGTCAATTTATATCCTCTGAAAACAATGTTCCTTATTTTAATAAAGATATTGAAAATCTAATTATTCAGCGTGACACGTCTTTTACCACATGGAAAAAGTCTAAGTCAGACGAAAATTGGAAATTATATGTTAAGCTTCGTAATAGAACAACTTTAAAAATACGCCAAGCAAAAAAATCATATTATTCAAAAGAATTTGACTCTAGATTGCCCGCTAAAAAATTCTGGGACAAAATCAATAAGCTAGGCTTTTCAAAAAAAAACAATGAAGCTTCTTGTGGAATCTTTGAGCCAGACGATTTAAATAAACAGTTCACGTCACACCAAAAACGATTAATTAGTTTTAACTCTGAATTACCGTTTAATACCAGCTGTCCAACGGATCAAAATGGCTTTTATTTTCATAATATTAATAGTATAGATGTATTAAATGCCATAAATCAAATTAAATCAAATTCCATAGGATGTGATCTCATTTGTTTAAAATTTATAAAAATCATCGTCCCAGTAATCTTACCGCATTTAACTTATATTTTAAATAATATATTAACGACGTCCTATTTTCCTACTGCATGGAAAATAGCGAAGGTAATACCAATTCCTAAAATTTCAAATCCGTCTCTAAACGACTTCAGACCGATAAGCATTCTTCCCAGCTTATCTAAAGTTGCCGAAATAATAATGAAACAGCAAATTTTTGAATTTTTAAATGCACACAACTTATTATATAAATTTCAGTCTGGCTTTAAACCGTCACACAGTACCTCAACCGCACTCCTAAATATATGTGATGATATTAGTAATAATATAGATAAAAAAATGTGTTCCTTATTGTTATTGTTGGATTTTTCCAAAGCGTTTGATACAATTAACCATCAAATTTTCTGTGATAAATTAAGTAATTTTTTTAATTTCTCTACCAGTGCCATAAACCTTATAAATAGCTATCTGTCAAATCGATCGCAATTTGTATCTATCTGTGATAAAAATTCTGATTTGTTACCAGTGTTTTGTGGTGTTCCTCAGGGATCTATTTTAGGACCTCTGCTGTTTTGCATGTTTATAAATGATCTTCCTACATGTTTGTCAGACGCAAGTTGTCATATGTACGCTGATGATTTACAGCTTGAAATGCACTGTAAGCCAAAAGATCTTGTGTTTTGTGTCGCAAAAATGAACGACGATCTGGATGCTGTCTCTTTTTGGGCCAGCAAAAATGGTCTGTTGTTGAATGCAGCGAAGTCTCAAGCCATAATTATTCACAATAGAAAAATTCCAACCGATTTTATTCCTGCTGTTTATCTTAATAAACAAATAATTAAATATCAAGCAAAAGTAAAAAATTTGGGAGTAATTATGAATGATAGATTTAGTTGGAGCGATCACCTTTCTAATATTTCGCAACGCGTGTATGGGATGTTGAGAAAACTTTGGAAATTTGCGTCATTTACACCATTTAAAACAAGACTGAAACTATTCAAAGCCTTTATTTTACCACATTTTTTATACTGTGATGTTGTTTTTTCGTCTATGAACTCGTATAATTTAAGCAAATTAAATGTTATTTTTAATTCTTGTATAAGGTATGTGTTTAAGTTGCGCCGTGCAGATAATTTATGTGATTATAAAACTAGTCTTTTAAATTGTTCACTTAATGACTATTTGCATTTCCGGTATTTAAGCTTTATTTTTAACATCATGCGCTCTAAATCACCTAGTTACCTTTACGAGAAAATTAAATTTTCACAATCCGTTAGATGTATGAATCTCACTGTTCCTACTCATACTAGTCGCGTTCGTAGTATGTCCTATTTTGTTAAAATTGTTTCTTTGTGGAATTCGTTGCCTATTTCAATTAAGAATTCTATTAATGTTACTATTTTTAAGAAGCGATGGTTTGAGCAGTATGGAATTTAGCTCTGTGTGTTGATTTTCGACTTATTTATTGGGAATGATAAAAGAGATAATGTGTTATAAGTCTGTTAAATATTTTTTTTTGTAAATGCTTTTATATTAAATTATTTTTTTTTCTAGTTTTTAGTTTTTTTTATATTAATATTGTATTAAAGTTTTGTTTAAAATTTTCTATATTGCAAGAATAACTTATTATCCAAAATGATGTATATTGTTCAAGTTTTAAAGACAAATCGTCTTATGATCAATTTTCCTTAATAAAGAATTATTATTATTATTATTATTATTATAATAGATGTGATGCTTCCGAGTTCCAATGTCGTAAAATAAATTATGAAGTTATTAAATGCCATAAAATATTTGTTTGCAATAAATTTTAAGTTCGCACAAACAAATAGATTATTTTCTCAAATCTAAATATTGATTTTTTAAACTCATTATATATGTAGCAGAGACACACTATTATATCCAATAGATAATTCTGATTTTCTACTTTTTCTTTTCTCACATAATTTTTCTCACCTCCACAAAACCGTTTTTTTTTAAATTTCTAATAATTTACTACGAGAATAAAAAATGGTAAGTATTTATAAAAAATCAAGATGACAGCCTTTTTCAAAATGGCGTCTTAAAATAATTGTTGCATTCAATTTCTCTCACTGTATATTATTTCTAAAGTATTAATTAGAATTATTTCTTAAAAAACTAAATTTAATAATAAATTAACACACTAAACTGAAAAAAACTGAAGCATAAATTAAAAATTTCGTAATTTCCTATGCACATATCCTATAAGCATTAAATATTACAAAAAAGTAAATTGTATGACAAAATTACAAAATTTGCTCTAAAAAGCTTAATAAGATTGCGGCTATACGTGTCTCTATATAGTGTGTTAATGCCAAAAAACTTGATTGGCTTGTTAACGCTTTTTTCGCATTATTTGATGTGGAATAATAAAATAAAATTATGTTGGTAAAATATATTACACATATAATATATTTTATATACGCAGCACTAGCCAGTCTGTCTTATAAAATATTTTTTTTCTTCTTAATATTCGAATATATTGGATGTTTCGTAATTTTATGTATATAAAGTTTGAGTATATATAGAGGAGAGTGGTTTATTATCGCATATAAAATCGAAACTTGTTTTTTATGTAATCGGTAAATATTTAAAAAAACCAATCACACATTATGATACGTTTATATTGTATGTTACAGAAATTTGTTCTTAATTTATAATATAGATTTGATATTTCAAAATTTATAAATTATATGTTTGAGAAAAACAAATGTTAAACGAACTGTAATTATTTATAAATATTTCGATAAAATCGTTCATATATATAAAATAAAATAATTTTATGAATATTTTCGATAAATTATTATAAAACACAATTTTTTCCCTTATATAGTATCAGAAGAACAAATAATTTTAAATCTCCAAAGACTATCAAATTACATACAATTTTAATTTGTTTGTCTTATTTTTATACTAATAAAAAATAAAATTACATAATAGACACGAAATTTATGTTTATATATAAACATAATTATTCAATATTATGTTATTAAAAAAATTGTCCACGTGTTTATTTAGAAATATATAAAATGATTTCCATAGATAATATAATTATTAAAATCTATCAAATATCCATGACACTTAAATATAAATTTCACCATAATTAATGTATAGTTTTTTATATAATTTTAAAGATAATTATCAAAATAATTATATAATTGATAAAAATTAGTTATTAATCACTTATGTGTCTGAACTTATGAACTTACAGGTGCATATTATATGATAGATATATACGATAAGCTTATTTATTTACTTATCCATATTATATAGTTGATCAATATGTGAAATATTATATAATTACACAATTTTCCTTTTTTTATTTAAATAAATTATATAATTATATTTTATTGTTTTATGATCTGCCATATAAGTGCCAAGTAAACATAAATTTGTTGTGAATTGACATAAAAATAAGATAAACATAATGTTGTATTTGATTTAGAAACGCAATTTACTAGCAATTATGTTGTATCTATTTTCAAAAACAAAAATCATCACAAAACAATCATATAAGTATTTTCTATCGAAAATAGGTCATAACAATTATGAAAATATTTCTAAAGCCAATAAAATCCGTCATTTTTAAATTATTTTTTGAAAAAAAAAAAAATTTCTGAAAATTTAACATTTTCTTAACGAATTAAATTTTGGTAAAACCGTTTTTAAATGATGCTGATACAGGAAAAAATGTCTCAAGAGCTGTCATCTTAAATAAATCCGCCATTTTGTATTTTGTTTTTTTTTTGTCCACAAAAATCACAAAATTGTAAAGATATCGAATGTTTAAATTTCAATAATATATGTAATTACACCATCTTGAATAAATCCGTCATCTTGGATTTTTGTTCTTGGAAGCATAAAGTAAGCCAAGCCCTTTTTTGCAGTTTTAGACCTAACTATAGTCTCGGGATTCAATAAAAACTCTATAAATACCGCAAAAATATTTCAAATGCTTAAAAAAACTATTTAATTGGACGATTTATTGCATATTATCCAAAAGATTTAATTTTTTAGAAGAAACTTCAGGATTTTTTTCCTTTATTTACAGACAATCTCGAAATTCAATAGAAAATCGATAAAGACTGCAAAAACTTTGCAAATGCTTTAAAAGACTATTTAATTTGGTGAATTTTTTCACCTACATCAAAGGACTTAATTTTTTAAAGGAAATTGCTAGTTTTTTACATTTTTCCTTGATTTTCCGATAATCTCTGATTTGATTTCAATTGACAATCTATAGAGATCGCAAAAACTTTGCATATGCTCTAAAAGACTATTTATTTAGACGATTTTTTCATCTAAACCAAGGTATTTAATTTAGTAGAAAAAATTTACAGGATTTTTATTTCTATTTTTCCTTTATTTACAGATAATCTCGAAATTCCATAGAAAATCGATAAAAACTGCAAAAACATTGCAAATTCTTTAAAAGACTATTTAATTTGGTGAATGTTTTCATCTAAATCAAAGGATTTAAGTTTTTTAAAGCAAATTGCTAGTCCAGGTTTTTTTTTATTTTTCTTTGATTTTCAGATAATCTCGGCACTCAATAAAAAATCGATAAAGACTGCAAAAATATTGCAAATTATTTAAAGGACTATTTAATTTGGTTAATTGTTTCATCTAAACCAAATGATTTAATTATTTAGATGAAATTCCTAATCTGCAGTATTTTTGCCCAATTTTCCTTGATTTTCAGATAATATCTGATTTGATTTTCTAAAAGACTATTTATTTAGACGATTTTTTTCATCTAAACCAAAAGATTTAATTTTTAATAAGAAATTCCTAGTCCTGGATTTGTCCATTTTTTTTTTATTTACAGATAATCTCGGAATTTATTAGAAAATCAATAGAGACTTCAAAAACAATGCTAATGCTTTAAAAAAAATATTTAATTTGATAATTAATTTCAACTAAATCAAAAGAATTAATTTTTTAGAAAACATTTCCAGAATTTGTTTCCATTTTTCCTTTCAGATAATCTCGGAATTTAATTCATTGCAAATATTTTAAAAGATTATTCAATTTTATGATTTGTTTCATATACCTAAATCAAAGGACTTATTTTTATTTTTCATTTTTCCTTGATTTTTAGATTAAGATTCATTAGAAAATCGATAGACACTTTAAAAAGAAATGCTCAATGATTTTTTAATTTTACGATTTTTTTTAAAGAAAAGTAAAAAATCCTATATGCTTTAAGTGGGTAAATCTAATATTTATTATAGGAACTATATTATTTACTAATAATTACTAGTAATTAATCGTTTTGTGCAAGTGCACAGGGTTAATAATTAAATAATTTAATTTACACAAGATTTATGCGTCAATCTATCGGTATTTATATAAGATTGTATTTGCATTATTTGAAGCTTTAAAATTCAGTGAGCTTTTTATGTTCTTCTAGTGTATAAAGTTTATATAATTTTTTTTTTCAAAATTACTCAATAATCTGCCTCAACTAATATTAGTCTCATCAATATGATTAATAACATTTCTTACTAATTAAATTAAATTCATTATGCACACAAAAAACTTCTACATATTATAAAATATAGAAACATTTTAAACCAAAAAAAAAAATATTGTCTTTTTTTTAAACAACAATTTCAAGGCTAAATTTTGCAATGATTTTGCTGCTTTTTTGTGTAGTATAAAGCATTTTTTTTTTTAAATAAATTTTCTAAAATAAAATTTGGGTCACATTTAACATAATTTTTTTTTAAACACAAAGTTTAAAATAATAATAATCATTTTTTGAATAAATATATATTTTTACTGCATTATATAATAATTTAAGTGGAAAAGAAGAAATATATTTTTTTATGTGAATAAAATGTTGATTTATTTATAAAAAATCAATTTTTAAATCCATTGGAAGTTGGTTTTATATAAAATTGTAATCCAAGTTATGGTTGTTGCAGCTCACTTACACAATTTTTTTTAAATATATTTTTTAAATACCACAAAACACAATATTCACAATTTTTTTTTTACAATAATAAACAATAAAATTGTTTATTTAAGGTTTTCAAAATTTTCAAAATCTAGTAATTTATTCAATTATTAATTTCTTCTTCTTAATCACTCTCACTCAGCGCACATAATTCAGTGCAATTGTTAATCGAAGTAGTTTTTCCTTTTTTTCTCGCGTCGATTTATCTACTGCGTAAGCTTAAAGCTCTGTGAAAAAAATTAAATCTATCGAATTATTTACAACAAAATACGGACATCTTGTGTGAATGAATGCTGAAGTTTGACTAAATACAGTAAAATAAAAATTTATTATGAAAGAGGTGGTTTTGAGCAGTCTGTATATTTTATAAAAAATTATTATTTATATGTCGAATAGACGCTGGGTAGGGATTCAATTAAGTAATAATATTATTGTTTAAGTAATAATATTAATATATAAGCTCTGCTATATTATTTTATATTAAATGGTAAATAATATTGTTGTTGTTGAAATTGAAGAACGCACTCAAAGTATATAAATATATGAGAGTGAGTTAAGTACGTACATTTATATATAGCAGTAAAATTGATGTTAACAAAAATATATGAAACACAATTTTTGGGTTCTTATATTTTTATTATATACGAATTGGGTACCTTCTAATAAATGTATTTGTACATATAGAAATATTTTTTTATATAAAAGTAAAAGGTATGCGTATTAGTTTAAATTGGTTTTTAATTCATTTATAAATTCCACTGTTAATATTGCTGGTTTTATATTTTTCTGTATATGTTGGTATGTTTAACTATATATCTTTGTAATTAAAAAAAAAATTGTTTCACAAAATTACTGGTTAAAAATTATTTAATTTTAAATGTTATATAGTGTGTCGCGCATTGTATGCGTTTATTTGTAATTTATATAAAACGATTTAAATAATATGGTTAATGGGTAAAAATAATTTTGAAAAACTTGTTTCCTTATGGTTAAAATAATTTTTTTCCTTCCATCAATATAATATTGTTAATTAATGCTCGATAGATTTTATATAAATTATATAACCTAGAATGCGTGAGTTTTTTTAAAGCTCAAAATATGTTCGAGAAAAACACGTTAAAATAATGATTTGGACATTTATAAAGTCATTTTAAATATGCCTTTTATTTCTTGCAAAATTAAAATGCGTTTTTTAATATTAAAAAAAAAGTTAACTTGGTGCCCCGGATATTATGGTGATGAAATTATATAGACTCAAAGAGCTTACTACTACATCCATGTATAGACTATATTTGTGAAATTTAAATTAAATGATAAATGATTTTATAATATTGTACACAACATACAATATTTCAAAATATTGTTGCAACTTTTTCAATTATTTTTTAAATTAAAATTAGCAATACAACGAAGGAATTAAAAATTAAATGCCTCAGTCACTCCGAAGATTGCAAGATTTAAGTCCCAAAACAGTTTTCCAGTTTTCGATAGGAATTCTCGATCAATATTATTCCATTTTATAAAATAAATTTTTTAAACGATGACTGAATGAATAATAACAAATTTTAAATTAAAATAAAGCTATAAAAATTTGTCAAAAATGTCTCTCAAAAATCTGAATTTAACAAAACACGAAATTAAATTCTAATATTAATAATTTAAAACCCTCCGATTGGTGATAACTTAAAAGGCGGTAAACTAGGGTATAAGGTCCATATGGACTTTGGAAGAAAATACTCTAATTACATGAATTATGCTACGATTATGTGTTGTAAAATGTATTTGTATGATTTTATTGTATTCTTGTATGAGTGTTTGATGCGTATATAAAACATAATTAATGGTTTGGTACTTATCAAATTCAGGTTTATTTTTTATTCATATGGAAAAATTCAGTCCCTGGAAAAATATTGTAGGTGCACTCACCATACTTTTGAGTTATCACCAGATTTGAATTCCCAGTGTCAATCTACATATACTGAGTAAAATTCATTTTTATATTAGCCAAATTGACGAAATT
>JANSTW010054567.1:0-22325 GCA_027564275.1 Diadocidia ferruginosa
TTTTTATTATTTGCTGAGAATAAGGTCCAGGTGCGATCGGTCCTATGAATGTATTTTTGAGAGAAAATTATCTTTGTGATGCTTTACACTGATCACTTCAATCTTTATTGCTATGTTATAACACCTTACAAATGTTTTTTTTCTTCGTCTAATATAATAGACAAGATGGATTTTTCATTCTCGAGCGGATCGAACTGTATATGATATCAATGTAAATTTCATCCAAGTTCTTGATAAAATTATTACCAATAGCAATTTTTATGATATACCTATTCGTTTTCAAGTATCACGAGCCACCACTGGTGCTTATTCATAATCTATTATACATGAAAATAAGTTACAAAATGTTTATTGAGTTTGAACATTTTCACTTCAACAATAATAAAAATAATAATTATTATTATTTTTCCATATAATATTTATGCAGACACGTGCCAATAGAAATTGTGCTATAAATATTCGTAGTAATATTATACAATGTATCAATCAATTGATTATTTCGAGATGTTTATTTTTTGGCAGTTTACCCTATCGCAGTTATGTATCTTCTAATCTAAATAATTGTAAATGATGTATTTTTATCTAAGAAAAGGAAGTGAATTGTTTTTGTATTATATAAAGAAAAAATTTAATTTTTTAGAAGATAGATATTATGATTTAGATTTAGAATGGTGGATTTTAGTTTTTGAAAAAATCGCCATGTATAGCTCAGCTTTTACTTCTGCCTGACTATTTTAGATTCCCCGGAATTCGTAAAGAAATTGTTAAAGAGGTCAAAACAATGCGATTGCAATAGAAATCAGTTAAATTCGTTCACTTTTTCCATCAAAATCTGTTGATTTGAGATTTTGAAAAAAATCCCCATGTATAGTCCACAATTTTTTTGTCTGTTTTCTGACTATTTTAGAATCTCAGAAATTCGTAAAGGAATCATTAGGGGATGTAAAAAGACTGCGCGATTGCTACAGAAAACAGTTTAATTCGTTCATTTTTTCCATCAAAATCTGTTGAGTTTAGATTTTGAAAAAAATCCCCATGTATAAGTCCACAATTTTTTTTGCTGTTTTCTGACTATTTTAGAATCCTAGAAATTCCTTAAGGGAATCGTTAGGGGATGTAAAAAGACTGCGATTGCTATATAAATCAGTTTAATTCGTTCATTTTTTCCATCAAAATCGGTTGATTTTAGATTTTGAAAAAAAATTCCATGTATAGTCCACAAATTTTTTTTTTGTCTCTTTTCTGTCTATTTTAGAATCCCAGAAATTCGTTAAGAAATCGCTAGGGGATGTAAAAGGACTGCAATTGCTATAGAAGGCAGTTTATTTCGTTCATTTTTTCCATCAAATCTGTTGATTTTAGATTTTTTAAAAATACCCATGTTATAGTCTACATTTTTTGTCTGTTTTCTGACTATTTTAGAAACCCAGGAATTTGTTATAGAATCGTTAGGATATGTAAAAATACTGCGATTGCTGTAGAAAACAGTTTAATTCGTTCATTTTGTCCATCAAAATCTGTTGATTATAGATTTTGAAAAAAATCACCATGTATAAGTCCACAATTTTTTTGTCTGTTTTTTAACTATTTTAGAATCCCAGCAATTCGTTAAGGAATCGTTAGAGGATGTAAAAAGACTGCGATTGCTATAGAATTCGTTAATTGTTTCTATCAAAGCCTGTTGGTTTTAGATTTAAAAAAATAGGTAGAATAAATTGATTGGATTAATTGTAACATATATGGACTTATTTTAAACAATTGATCATTTTTTAACGTTATTCCCCAACTATAGATCCAAACAGCAAAATAATGGTCTTAGACATAAGTCGGGACACAGTTCCTGAAGAACTGTACAATTTAACACAATTGGCTGATGTAACATTAGCTGCTGGAAAAATAAGTATGTTTATTTTGTTTTTATTTGAAATTATCTTTAACACTAATATATTGTATAATTTATAGGTTTTAATCCTGAACCGAGTGCACAAAATAATATGGCTTCAAACATTGCACATTATAATAACAGTAGTGGCAGCCTAAACTGTGAAATTGGAGATAACAAATATGTGTACGACAATTATCGAATACAAAATAATATTGATAATTATATTGATGAAAGTAATAATGGGGAAGTAAATAAATTACAAAGCAAATCATCTACAGCATACAGAAATCAACGTGACGAAAATATGCTTTCGAAAAATTTATCTTCGTCAGAAGATGATTCGTCAAATTTTAACTATTCTCATAAAATTTTCGATAAAAGAAAATCTCGTCCGTGTTCCTACCAATCAGACGATTCAGAAAGTAATAATTATAAGCTGAGTCGACAAATGGGATATTTTTTAAAAACTAATATCACCATAAATGACGACAAAGATGATGGGTTCTTTTTCAGTGAAAATGAACTTAGTGATGATTTTCTAGACTCTAACTTTAATCAAAAACAAAATGTGACCAGTGATTTGAGTAGCACTGATGAAGGAGTTCACACTTGTCCGGATTGTGGTAAAAAATATTCAACATCTTCAAATTTGGCGAGACATCGACAGACTCATAGGTATACGAAAAATGTTTTTATTTTTGATATGTGGTTATTTGAAAGTTTTTTACATTTTATTTATTAGATCTCTAATGGACAAAAAAGCTCGTCGATGTCCACATTGTGATAAAGTTTATGTATCAATGCCAGCATTTTCAATGCACGTTCGTACACACAATCAGGGATGTGCTTGCCCACATTGTGGCAAACGATTTTCTCGTCCATGGTTGTTACAGGGTCACATACGTACACATACTGGTAAGAATAAAACAATTTACCTAATAAAACCAGTTGAATTTTAATAAATTGTTCGTCTCCATTTACATAGGTGAAAAACCATTTCAATGTTTAATTTGTACCAAAGCGTTTGCAGACAAATCAAATTTACGGGCACACGTTCAAACTCATTCTAATTCAAAACCACACGTGTGCAGAAGATGTGGAAAATCATTTGCTCTCAAATCCTATCTCTATAAACACGAAGATTCGTCATGTCTGCGAAATCGCACAAAGCAAACGATTAATAATATCTATAAATTTAAAAAGCACGCATCAACCAAAAACGGCTCAAAGAAGAAATGGAACGATTCCAAAATCGTCAATGAGAAAATTAACAAAGCAATTGAAGTTCCACCTTTCTCCTCCAATCAGCTAGTGTTAAATGATTTGGAGACAATTTTTATGGATGAAAAGTCTGAAAAGTCATATGTTAATTTAAAACAAATGACCAATAGCCTGAATATCGAAAATTGTACTCGAATAAGTGTGATTAAATCTATTCAAGATAACTCGACAACGGTCAATAGTAATGAGCAATTGCTTTGCTTTCTGCAGGAAAAGCCTGTGGATTTTTCGCCCAGAAATTTATATCCAATGGAAACATTGTGCAATAAACATTCGTTGTGAGATTTGTGTAGTTTTAAAATATGTCAATTAGGTGTACGTATCAAGAAACGATTCCAATTTAATAATTTCATCCTTTTGTGACTTTTAAGAATTGTCTATTTTACAGTTTATTATAATGGCTGAATTTAATAGAAGCAGACATTTTATATAATATATAATAGAGTACAACCAAAATAACCGCCTTATTTTCTTATATGCTAATTGCATTTAATATTAATCAGAAAATATATAGTTTGGACCGTCCACATATTACGTCACACGATTTTTTACATATGTTAACCCCCCCCCCCTTCCACCATTGTCAGATTTCTTCACAAAGTCTCAAACCCCCCCGCACCTGGATTATTTTTTGTATAAAATAATAAAACTTTTGCGCATGATTTCCGAATGACAAAAATTGCAGAAATTAATACCCAATCAAATGAAAAGTTATAGGCGAGTTCAGAAAAATGAGGATTTGGACTCACGACCTCTTAAACATACAAATTTGACTAAAAAATCGGAAAATCGATGAAAATATGGGGTTTGGTCGCTAGTGATCCGAAATTCTTGTAGGTTCATTTTTTTTTTTTTTTTTTAATAATATTTTCTGACATCACACATATCAACACAACCCCCCCACCATCACAAAACGTCACAATTTTGCTAACCCTCTCCCCCCTCTTTGGTGTGACGTAATATATGGACGGTCCCTTCTAGTAATGCCCAGTTTACACTAAAGGTTTTTTCTACATATAATATGTATCATTATGTGTCTTAAAATCAGACCGGCAACAGAAAATTTTATAATTTTTTTAGACAAAAACATAAGGCGACAATATGTGAAAAAAGTCTTAAGATTTGATATAAGAAAATTAAAAAAAAAACATACATAAAATTTTTACCGTTTGCATTTATTCAAATAGAAATACATTTTTTTTTAAATTTTAAGTTATTAAAAATTAAATTATAATAAATTTGTTAGATTACAGCCATTACATAATATATTATATATAGGTGAATTAAAAAGGATACGTATAATATTATTGATTAACAAATCTTATATCTTCTTTTTAAATATATTTAAGTATTAAACATGTTGAAAGTATTTTATGAGTAGTTAGTTACATAATATTATTATAGATTTATTATATAATATAATTAAAATTAAACATTTTTGTATTTTTTTTTATTGGAATATAACTATAATATAAATATAGTAAAAGTTTAAAGAAAAAATAGTTTGGTTAAATTTTTTATTAAAATATATTAAAAACAAATAAACCTAAAATTGTTTTCAATTACTTGATCTCAGTGATCACTTCGTATCAAATTAAAAATACAACTTAAAATTATTTTCAATTTAAGTTTTTTAAGGATGATCTCCTCTTCTCTGAATATTACATTACAAACTCATATTTATTATTTATAAAATTTATTTAAAAATTATTTCTTAATGTATGGATAAAAGTATGGATACGAAAAAGATGCTGCTAAATCCTCCTTGATCAAATCAGCTCCCTTCTCGCCAATCATTATGCTTGCAATATTTGTTTCGCCTGTTGTTGAAATGGGTATAACACTGGAATCAATTACACGTAATCCTTTAACGCCCCGTACCCTCAAAAATGGATCAACTACGGCAAATGGATCGCTAGGATATCCCATTCTAGCTGTACCAGACAATTGACTATCACTAGCTGTCATATATCTAGCATAACATGTCCAATATGTGTCTGAATCAAACACTAGTTTGTCGCATTCTGGTAATGTTACTTTATGGTATGTTGCATTAATAGATTTCAATGCTTCAGTATTTAGAAATTTTTGAGCTACTCGAATACCTCTTATAATCGTTTCAACATCTATTGGATCTTTAAGATAATTTGTAATAATTATTGGCGGATCTATTGGATCGTTACTGTGTAATTCAACGCGTCCTCTTGATAGCGGCTTCAGTAGAGTTACCAAAAGTGCCAAAGCAATCGAACCGCTATTTGAATTAATAAGAGAATTAGAAATTTCATCGGAGTAGTTTTCATTTCTAATGAATGCTTGCAACGATCCATCAGTACTAGTCAAAGCGTAAAATTTAAATTTTACGTCGGGAAATGGTAAGGTATTATCGTACGCATTAAAAAAGGCATTCAAATGAGTAACACCAATGTTTGAAAACGAACCATCTCTGGCATAGAGATAATTATAAAAACTATTGCCTCGATCTGGTGTTTCTGGGGCCGGATAGGAAATAATATATGGAACTACTACATGATCTTGTAAATTTAACCCAACTGGAACATTACTGATTACTTTAACGTTATTTTGTATTAACTGTTTAGCTGGTCCAATGCCGGAATTCAAAAGAACATGTGGCGTATTAATTGGTCCGGCCGATAAGATAACTTCTTTTCGAGGGAAAGCAGTAAGATTAACATTTGCAACAGTTAAATCCACACCAGCTATGGTCTTATTTTTATTAAATCTTAAACGATTTACTTGAGCATTTTTAATTATATGCAAATTTGGTCTTTTTCCACTTATTTTCAGATAGCCTGAAGCAGCACTAGAACGTGCTCCATTTTGCACAGTTCCTTGTACTGAAGAATAACCAATATGTTTATCGTTTGCATTAACGTCAAATATATTCTGTAAGCCCAGTTCTGAAAAGCCACTCTGTAATGTCGTAAGCAGTGAATCCGAAAAATTAAAACTATCTACATTTAATGGTCCACCGGTGCTATGATAGAATGAATCTGCAGCGATTACTGGATCAAGATTATTTTCACATTTTTTAAAGTATGGCAGTACATCGTTAAAACCCCAATCCGAATTACCTATATAGTCCCACTCATCGAAATCACGTGGAATGCCACGAATATACAACAAATCATTTAAACTGCCCGATCCGCCTAACATTTTTCCAGCCGTCAATTTTATGCCGTTGTTGGTTCCTCTGCCCGAATACTGGGATAGTTCAGTTTGAAAATTCCAATCAACATCCGTGCCAGCTATCTCACAATGCTCGCTTGGTATCTTAAATAAATACATAAATTTGTCAAATTTGAACCTACAAACTTGTCTATATACTTACAGAAGATTCTAGCGGTGGATCAGACCCTGCTTCCACTAACAACACCGATATATTTGGATCTTCCGTTAAACGAGTTGCAACCACTATACCAGCAGAACTTCCACCAACTATTATATAATCATATTCTTGAAATCCTAAATATAACAAAAATTTACATAATTACTAGCTTTTATGGAGTAGAAGTTCTATATTCTGTATAGTACTTCTAGTATGGAGCAGTGAATAACGTTAAAAAGGGTTGTGGTGGCAAATTATTATTATTTCTGTAATAATAATAATTTGCCACCACAATTAATTCCCAGACAGCAGCCTTTTAGTATAAAGGGTATATATGAGTAGTAGAGTGATAGAGTAAGTCAGATGAAAAGATGAACTAACAGCAATTCATAGAACTGAGAAGATTTGGTGTGAATAAAATTGTTAATTAAAAAAAAAATGCTCGGCTCACCATTTTGTAAAGCTGATGCAACAATATCCTGTGGCCATTCGGGCAATAAATTACATTGATCAGAATATATTGAGCCAAGTAAGAGCCCGAGCAATTGATTTACAGGACCAACGCTAGAATTGGAACAGCCTACACTTGATGCCATATTGAATATTATCGTGCAGTATACTTTAAACAAATCTTTTCAATAAGAACAAATGATTGAAAGGCTCTTTTATATACTGCACCATCGTATCAGTTTCTTTTATTATTTGGTTAGCTGTGTTGTTTTTAGCAACAAGTAATAAAAGTAAATATTTTCAGATTTTATGTTCAAATATTTACTTACACAATAATTACCTTAGTAAAGGTTTTTTTTAATATTTACAGAAGCGAAATTTATAAACGTTTATAAGATTTATTTTTAAAGGCTAGGTTTATGTAAATTATTTTTATCAAATTATTTTTAAGTATAGGTATTTTTCGCAAATTAAATCTATATAACCGCATTTGATTTATTATTTTAAAATTGATAAAAAATATACATTTCTTTTAATTTATAAAATGATCTTTAGATCAACAAGCAGCAAACGGCATTGTAATACTCGATATACTCCACTGAAAAAAGGATAAGTTTTACATGCACTACTAATCGTTTTCCCAGAAAATATTAAAGATCTTTAGATCGTTTCGATTGTGTTTTTAAAAAATGCCCGTCATTTCCCCCTTTAAAACGAGCCTACGCATGAGTTGTTACGATAACGGATACATTTTTAAATTAAAAACAAATAATTTCGGTTAGACCTCCCTACTGAATTCCGCTCGCCTGTTACTATTTGACAAAATTTGTAGGAAAATGTACTGAAAAAATTTGGTTTTACCAAAAACATTTATATGGTTTCCTATAAAAAAAAATTAAAAGGAGCTTCGCCTCATTAAGCTACAGAATTGACATTCATATGGTTTATTATAAAGCTCAGGAAGCGAAGCTGCTCGTTATTTTTTTAAAGAAGCCATACAAATGTTTTTGATAAAATTCATTTTTATCAGTACAAATTTTGTCAAAAAGTAATAGGCAAGCAGAAATCAGTAGAAGGTTTAACCGAAATGGTTTTTTTAAATTTAAAAATATTCCCGTTGCCACACCAACTTGTGCATAGGCTCATTTTAAAGAGAAAAATGACGCGCATATTTTAAAAATACTTTCGAAAAGATCAAGTGATTGTAAAAGATCATTTTAAGAGATTTTCTATAGGAAAACGTAAAGTAATGTAGAATTTATCTTTTAAAAATACTTTTGCAACGATCTTGAGATGCCCAAAGAAATTTTGAAGAAGGTTTCCAGTAAAATGAAGACATAAACAAATATATTTTTTAAGCGGGGAATCCCAAAGACTGTGATTGCTATAGAAATCAGTTTAATTCGTTTATTTTTTCCTTCAAAATCTGTTGATTTAAGATTTTGAAAAAAAATCCCCATGTATAGTCCAAATTTTTTTTTGTCTTTTTTCTGACTATTTTAGAATTCCAGGAATTTGTTAGGGAATCGTTAGGGAATATAAAAAGACTGCGATTGCTGTAAAAATCAGTTTAATTTGTTCATTTTTTCCATCAAAATCTGTTGATTTTAGATTTTGAAAAAAATCCCCATGTATAGTCCACAATTTTTTCTTGTCTGTTTTCTGACTATTTTAGAATCCCAGAAATTCGTTAAGGAATCTTTAGGAAATGTTAAAAGACTGCGATTGCTATAGAAATCAGTTTAATTCGTTCAGAGAATTATTTCGGCTTTCTTCCATTGTTTTTAATGATTTAGTTATAACTCATCATTTTATATAAAATTATCATCATTCAAATTTCACCTTGACATTCACTATCTCTGGGAATGGTAAATGTATCATCCACATTTTTGTAGCATATCTACTGGCCGATAATGGTTACGATGTTTGGATTGGAAATGCCCGTGGCACCGCATCGTCCGCCCGACACCAGTACCTCAACATTAACAGTGCAGAATTTTGGAATTTTAGTTGGCATGAAATTGCCGTCTACGATCTGCCCGCCATGATGAACGATATTCTACAGAAAACGAATCAAACCGATCTTCATTATATTGGTCATTCGCAGGGAGGAACAACCATATTGGTCTTACTTTCAACGCATCCCGAATATAATTCTAAACTGAGACCAATTCATCTGCTGGCACCGGCCATATACTTTGGACACACTGCGCTGCCATTCTATGTAATTGTTAAAAAATTTATCGATGAATTTGAGGTAACAATTTTTTGAAATCCCAATTTTCCTAGCTAGCTAATACCTTTCGTTATACACGTAGCTTTTAATGGAAGCATTGGGTGTTGGTGATACATTTCCATGGAATACAGAATTCCGCAAATTTGCCACAAACTTTTGCATGGATCCAATGAGTCGGCTAATTTGCCGTGAAGTTTTATTTTTACTATTCGGTAGAAGTGAAGAGCAATTTGAATGGGTAGGACGAAATTCTAATTAAGATCATAACTTATATAAGAATGATGTTTTTATTTCAGGCTCTCGACCAATTATGTTTTATTATAGTTAGTAATGAAACATTCAGTATTTTGTTGATGTATACGTTTCGTAAATTTTATTTACCTCTTCAGTACAATCAATAATCTACAAATACAATGTCAAAAATATTGTATACGAAACGTATACAACAACAAAATACTGAATGTTTCATTACTAACCATAATAAAACATAATTGGTCGAGAGCCTGCAAATAAAACATCATTCTTATATAATAAAAAACGACTGCAAAAATACAATTATCATCAAAACTTATGTTATTATGATATTTGAAAGCAATGGATCCGGATAACTCAACCTAAATCTTCGTTTTTTTCATCTCATAAACGAGATTTTTACACGATATATAGAGATTTTTTGCCCGAAAGCCTGTTTTCAAATATGCAAATATAGAAAATTGTATTTAACTTATTATTCTTATTTTTATAGAATTCGATGAGCTCACTTCTCATGTATACACCAGCCAGTTGCTCCTATAAGCAGTTTATGCATTATGGGCAACTGATAAAATCTAGAGGTAAGTATATATACTTGCTGCAATGGCATCTGAGATTTTATCAATTTAATTTATTAAATTCTTATTCAAAATACAAACATATACTTTCGCATATAGGTCGTTTTCAACACTTTGACCATGGAACGGAAAAGAACCTTCAACTGTACAAACAAAAGACTCCTCCACAATACAATCTGTCCAATGTAAAGACGAAAATGCACATGTTCTATGGAACAAATGATAATTTAGTACAACCATTAGTAAGATAGAAAAAAATTTAATTTTTTTTACTATAATCCCTCAGTTTTCTTTCAACAGGACATTGAAACGTTTTTGCGAAAGTTAAAGAAATATATCGTTTCAATTGTCAAAGTTACCGGATGGAATCATAGCGATTTTATTTTTGCCAAAGATGTGCAGCACATGATAAATGAGAAAATTTTGGCAAATTTAAATCGATTTTCTTGTAAAAATAATAAAACTGATTGTGACGAAGGAGGTAGCGGTAGCAGTAGCAGTAAGAATAGTAGTGTTTTTTTCGATTTAAATCATTTACTACAAGGTTAAGGTAATTCTAAATAGTAAATTGAATTATATAAATAAATTTGATCAAAATAATATATTTGGAGTTTGTTTTATACGAAATTTGGTTCGAGTGTAGTTGCAGAAGAGTTGTAAATAGGAATAGTTGCAAAAAAATAATAATTTTGGCGAACCTTTCCAATTAAAAATTAAATTGAATTAAATCGAATTTAATTGTATTAAATTGAAAATTAAGTTGAATTGAATAGAAAATAAAGTTGAAATAAAAATTAAATTGAATTGATTAAATTAAAAATAAAATTGAATTGAATTGAAAATTAAGTTAACTAAATTAAATAATTTTTTTAAGACATTTTAAACAATTTGAAGTTATCCAAAATATTGTAATAGTTAGAAAATTTATTGAAATTTCATGAGTATTAATTTGTTATTTGTGATTTCGTCAAATAGCTCTGAAAGTTTAAATTATTATTATTATACTCTTGTCATGCAAGGTTTTACAATGATGTCACGTTTTTTAATGACCAACATTTTGCTTTAATTTGTTTTTTTTTTCGCATTTATAATTTATTAATTACTCTACGCACTTCCTCTTACACTTAAATTTAAATATTTAAATGTCTATAATAATTGGCCTTTTACATAAAGCTGCTGCAAACACCTTGCTTTTTATGTTGTATAGAATAGGAATAGCAAAATATAGGATTTATAGTTAGCAAAAAGCAGCGATTGTGATTTAAGAATGTCGTTGAACATGGCTTTCTGTGTTTGGCTGGCCTGTGTTGTGTGTCATATGGATGGAGCTGATGTTACAGTAATTATTTTTGTTTTGTATCCGATGAACTATGTAAAATAACTTTAATTGTTTTAGCTACAAATGATTAAAAAAATGGCTACAAAGCCCGAAATGCATTCGGTTGTCACCGAAGATAGGTATATTCTAAATTTTTATCGAATTCCACCGAAGCAGCATACCGACAAAGTTGTCTTTCTCATGCATGGACTCACCTTGTCGTCCATCGATTGGGTTATGCTGGATCGTGGACATTCACTTCGTAGGTTTATTTGGTGTTTATACAGTATAGGGTTTTATTAGAAAATCAATATCTTAGCACCGATTATGTTGAATTTTGGAATTTTAGTTGGCATGAAATTGCCATTTACGATCTTCCCGCCATGATGGACGATATTCTACAAAAGACGAATCAATCAAAACTTCATTTTGTTGGCCATTCGCAGGGTGCAACAAACATATTGGTCTTACTTTCAACACGTCCCGAATACAATACTAAAATGAAATGCGTTACTCTGCTGGGACCGGGTGTATTTTTCGCACATACCCCCGAGACCTTTTATTTAATTGTTAAAAACTGGCTAGATGATTATGAGGTATATAGGTTATATTCCTATAAATAGGGAAATCTATTTCTATTTATTTTACAGTGCTTTTTTAAAAAAAACCGGTATAACAAATCCATTTCCATTTAGTCCACAATTTCGACTATTACTGAAGTACTTCTGCACGGATATAATTACAAAGCAGACTTGTCGTGAACTTTTGTACATAATTTACGGTCGGAGTGAAGAGCAATTTAATTCGGTACATAAATTTATTGATATTTTAAACCTCATGACCGTTAATTTTTGTTTTAATCGTAGCATCTAGTAGATGTTGCTTTCCCCCATACACCAGCGATTAGCTCTTACAAGCAATTCGTATATTATGGACAACTGATAATATCAAGATGTAAGTAGTTAAATAGATGCTGGATCTGAAAATGTTTCTAAAAATAATTTAATTGGTTAGGTCCCTTTCACCAATACGATCATGGAGCGGACAAAAACCGTCAAGTCTACCAACAGAAAACACCGCCGCATTACAATTTGTCCAATGTAAATGCAAGCATTCACCTATTCTACGCAACAAGTGATAATTTAGTAAATGTTTTAGTAGGATTTTTGCGAAATTTAAAAGAATTTTTCAAATCAACTTATTCCTCTTAGGACAGTAAAATGTTGTATCGCAAGTTAAAGAAGCATATTGTTACCTTTGTGAAATTAATCGGTTGGAATCATCTTGACTTTTTATTTGCCATTTAATGTACAGCAAATGTTGAATGAGAAAATTCTGGCCAATCTAAATGAGTATTATTGGAAGAATAAGACTCAGCCTGCGAAAATTATAATTAATTAATAAATCACCACAATAAGATTGACCGAAACACGTAAAAATTAGAATCTGTTTTAGTTTTATCTAATCTAATTTTTGCGTTATATAATCGCACGTAAATTATCTGAATAATAATAATTATATATAAATGTCTCTTAAAAATGTCAAGTTATCAATTCACACCTGAAAAAAGCATAAAAAGCCCCTGAAAAGGGCATGAAAAACCTCTGAATATCAGCTAACCATTCACTTCTGAAAAAGGCTGATAAAGCCATGAATGTCAGCTATCAATTCACTCCAGAAAAAGGGCTACAAAAATCCCTAAATTCGAGTTATCCATTCACTCCTGAAAAAGGCCTGAACAATCCCTGAATGTTAGTTATACATTCACATCTGAAAAAGGCCAGATTAATATAAATTATATAAATAATAAACGTTTATTATACACTTATAACTTACCGTCAATGAAATTCATGCGGTATCAGATAGAAAGAAATGGGTAAAATGGCCATAGACTGACCGCAGTTGTGATTTATTACATTTAAAATAAACTAAAAATTATTTCTTTATTTGATCTTTAGATCAAATTTACAGCTATAGATATCAAAAAATAGACAAACAAAATTGTATCAAGAATACACAAAATAGGTCAATAATTTTCCTTACAACTACTATATCCTTTTTATTGAAAACTTCTCAAAATGATCCGTTCCTATCACTTGATCATTTCATAAGAATCTTCAGAAGATGCACACCATTTTTTCGCTTAAAACGAGCCTATGCACGAGTCTTTACGACACTTTGAACATTTTTAAATTCCTTAAAACTATCATTTTCATTCAAAACTTCTCAAAATGATCTTTAACGATCACCCGATAGATTCAAAAGTATTTTTAAAAGATGCGCATCATTTTTCCGCTTAAAATGAGCCTACACACGACCCGCTACGACAACGGGAACATTTTTTAATTTCAAAAAACTAATTTTGGTTAGACCTCCTGCTACCTTCTGCTTGCCTGTTACTTTTCGTAAAATTCGTAAAAAATTGATAGCAAAAATTGCAAAAACATTCGTATGTCTTCCCGAAAAAAAAATTACGAGGAGCTTCGCCCTTCCCAGCTTAATGCAGGACAATTGTTTAGCTTTAATTTAAGAGCTTAATGCGGCGAAGCTCCTCGCAAAAATTTTTTCAAGTAAGCCATACAAATGTTTTTTCAAGTTTTTGCGACGAGCTTCGCCTTCTAAGCTTTATCCAAGCTCGCTTGTTTAGCTTTAATTTAAGCTTGATGCGGCGAAGCTCTTCGGAATTTTTTTTTAGAGAAGCCATACAAATGTTTTTAGATTTTTTTCAGTTTTTACTAAAAGTAACAGGCAAGCAGAAGGTAGTAGGAGGTGTAACAAAAATCAGTTTTTTTGAAATTTAAAAATGTTCCCGTTGTCGTAGCAGCTTGTGTGTAGGCTCATTTCAAGCGGGAAAATGGTGCGCATCTTTTAAAAATACTTTCGAAATTATCGGGTGATCGTTAAAGATCTTTTTGAGAAGTTTTCATTGAAAATGATAGTTTTAGGGAAATTAAAAATGTTTTCGTCGTCGTAACGATTTGTAGTTAGGCTCATTTTAACGGAGAAAACAGTGTGCATCTTCTAAAAATAGTTTTGAAATGATCAAGTGACCGTAACAGATTATTTTGTAAGGTTTTCAATGAAAAGAGTGAAATGAGTGAATTTAAAAATGTTCCCGTTATCGTAGCGGCTTGTGTGTGGGCTTATTTTAGGCGAAAAATGGTGCAAATATTTTAAAAATACTTTCGCAATGATCTAAAGATCCTCAAAGTATTTTCTGAGAACGTGCGTGAGCAAAACATACTGCAATCCTTCATAAATACAATGATATGTATTTTTAAACTTCTTAATTTATAAATATTACAAAAAAAAACCAAAACATTGGATCAGTTGAATTAATTCCTGTTTGAAAATCTTAAAAATTTAATTTAATTGGAAATCGATCAATTTTCTATAATATCGGGTAAACGAGTTGTGATACTGCGAATCAAGACTTCGCACTCGCCACTGGTACTATGATACTCGTCGCTGGACGAACAGAAAATGTTATTTTGGTTACTTTCGACCTAAAATTTTACACTAAAGAAAGACGTGCAAAATTTCACTCTATTTTATAACATATAAAACAACAATGACCATATAAATATTTAAAAACGGGCTAATCGGTCTAATTCAAAGCAAAGCTATTCTCAAATAAATTAATTAATGACCATAACAATGACCACGTATGTCTAAAATAATAATACGATAATAATTATATCGAGATAGACCAAATAAATTACCGAAAATTGTTTTAAAATTTATACGTATAGATTTGTGATGCTTTTAAACACAAATAAATGATGATCGATTTTATGCTTAACTGCGTCTAAAATCGCTGATCTCTTATCAACTATATTTTAAATCAAATCCAACACTTCCTGTGCCGGCCGCACTTAAAATGTATTTAAATCTAAATGCCCATTTAACCTCTATAAATACTGGCCACATCCATCTAGTCGGTTTAGTTTATTACTTTGGATAATGTGTGATTGTGATTTTGTGGCGGATAGTTTTTAAATGTCGTTAAAATTATTTGTTTTTTTCGTTTGGCTGAGATATGCTGTTCATCATGTCGATAGTGCAACTGATAAAATTGTAAATTATTTTTTAATTGCAAATTTTGAACGAAATTCTAAGGGAAAATTGAGAAATTTTAGCAGGCAGTTTTTTATCCCATTAAAGTCCAGCTGGGATTTTCAATTTTAAGAACAATTTTGTTTTTGGTAATTTGGTTCCCAAAATACAGAGAAAAAATTATTTATTACAATTAATTTGAAAATATTTGCTGGGCCTAAATGGGTTAACAATTTTTTTTGCGTATAACAAGGAATTTTTTTAACATTATTGTATATACAGGAAGCTATGATCGTAAAGGAAGGTTATCCCGTAGAATTGCACACGCTAATAACTGCAGACGGCTATACCGTTGCTCTGCATCGAATTGTGCCGAAGAAGCCAACGAAAAATGTCGTCCTAATGATGCATGGCCTCTGCTCATCGGCTGGAGATTTTCTTCTATTAGGACGAAACAGAGCTTTGGGTAATAATGGGTCGAACAAAAAAATTCAAGTTAAGTGATTTTTTTTCGCCATACGCAGGATTTATTCTCTCCGATGCTGGCTATGACGTTTGGTTGGCCAGTAGTCGGGCTGAATATTCGCAAAATCATACCGAATTGGACGCAACCAAAGATGCAGCCCAATATTGGCATTTTAGTTTTCATGAATTTGGAATTTATGATCTACCGGCCATGATCGACTTTATTCTACGAGAAACCAGTACGCCGAAACTGCACTATGTTGGATTATCTCAGGGATGCACATCACTGTTGACGATGCTAGCCGAATTGCCAGCATATAATTCAAAAATTGTGTCGGTACATTTTTTGGCACCATCTATAGTCTTGAAACATACAAATGTTTTGTTTCGATTTACGGCCAATAATATGTATGAAATTCAGGTGAAATTAGAAAAAAATGTTGTGATAAATATTTTGCGCGTGTAGAAGGTTCACAATGGGTGTAAAATTCCCACATAGGCCCTTTTTACGACATGCCACAAAGAAAATGGATATGCAAAATGTTTATTGGGAGCCTATATCCTCGGACTAATGAAAACATGTTTTTAATAATTTCAATTTAGAATGCCGTCAACACATTCCAAATCTATGAAATACCCATGAGTGTGTCGAATGTGAATATGCTAAAAATGGCCTGCCAGAATCCTTCGTTGCAAAGAATCTGTCAGGACACGGTTTTCGCAATATTTGGACGCAGCGATTCACAATTTAATAGTGTAATGTAATAGACTATGTACGGACTATAAACTTAAAATTGTTTTATTAAATTGCAGTCAATCATCTACTCAATTCTAACAGATAGCCTACCCATGTCTGGTACAAGCGTGAGACAATTTTTGCATTTTGCAAAATTAATTCGATTTAGTAAATACCGCAAATTCTTTCAATAAATCCTAATAATCATTTACTCTTGAAAATTAGATAAATTTGGACCTCTAACCGATAACAATGGTTCAACAACTGCTGACAGTGAAACTCTGTACAATTTGCAAAATGTTCAGGCAAAATTTCAAATAATCTATGGTTCTAGTGATATTTTGGCTACGCCAATTGTACATTTTAATTTCAAGTTATTTATTATTTTTATCTGTGTTGCACTATTTTTTGTAGGATATCGAAAAACTGGTGGAAATGCTGGGACCCGCTTTGGTTATCGATACGCTAAAAGTGGCCGGATTCAATCATATCGATGTAGCTTATGGGATGGACGCTCACAAGCTAATCTATCCACGGATATTGAAAGTTATGAATGGCTATAAAATTAAATAATTTTTTTTTTATTAAAATTCTAAAATTTAACTGATTTTTTACTTTTTGTACCTGACAAATATTTTTAATTAACCCTTTCGAACATGCGGCGTACAATAATTTATTGTACAAAAATTATTTATTTTTTGAATATTAAAATAAATTTAAAATTTAGGAACAGGCTAATCGGTGAACGAAAAGTGAATACTTTAGTAATATTATAGGCTCTAGCTTTCGCCTGAGCCTGTGTTGTTGCTGTGTCGTTGACCGATTAGCCTGTTCCTAAAGTTTAAATTTGTTAACATCCACGGTCGAAAAAAGTAAGGATGAACTGCAGTATAGCGGACATGCTCCAAATAGGACCCCACCTCTTCTATCCTGTAAAGGTTCATCCCCTGACCAAAAAATTATAACACGACTTTTGGGGGAAAAGTCCCTTTTCGGCAGAGGTTAAAGTTTGTATGCAAAAGTTTTAAAATGCAATATTCATACCTATACAGAATGGAAGAGTAGGCAAATTTAAATTTTTTGTAGTGTAAAGCCTAAGGGTTTTAAATTTTTTAATTAATTTTTAAATAATCATTTAAATTGACTCATCATAATTTTCCTATTTTCTTTATCGTCTTTTTTACACGAAAGGCAAATAATTTTTTTTTAATGTTACTTATCTTGTTATTTCACCAAGCCCTTCAATTGTTTGCTCAAAATCATTTTAGTTCATTTTCAGTGATTTTTTTTGGGTTGAATTTTGTATATCGGACTCTTTTCGCGTTGCCTTTAACTGACAGGCTGTGTTGCGATATAACTTCTGAATAAACTGCCTGTCGAATTAAAATAATTTACCATTTTTTCCCATTTTTTCTTTATATGTTTTATATATTTAACATTTAAATTGAAGCAATTATGTTTTTTTTTTCTTTTAATTAAATTTTAAAAAATTACGACCATTATTTTCTTTCTAAATTTATAAAATTTGTTGTTGTTTTTTTAATTTAAATATTTAATATGTTTATTTTAATTTATAATTTATATTTAATTAAAATTAAAGGATATTTTTTCTTCTTCTTTTTACTCTGTAAAATTGGATGGATTTGGATCAGATTTATATTTTTTTTTAATTTCTTTCTTTTTAGTGGACGTTGTGTAGTTTTTTTCTTTCTTTAAATATTAATAGTTTTTAAAAATTTATTCATATAGAAATAAAATGATGGAAAGTTTATTTAGCCTTACTTAGGATATGTAAAAAATAAAACAATATTTAAAAGATTAATAAATAAATAATTAAAATAATAATAAAAACGATATGCATATTAAATTTTAAATTTTTAAATTTACGATTCGGCCCAATATTTTCGATACTATAGTTTTCTTCGATTGCTGGGCATTAATGGGTTAATTGATATAAAAATATAATATATGAAATTTATATAATAAGTAGTTAATTTTATTAATTGATACAAAAAACCGCATAGTATATATATATAATATGATTCACCTGAATATAATTAAATACGTTATAGTAGGGTGGCAAATGGGCTATTTTTTTAATAATCAAAAAGTTTATCGATTTTTACTCGCTTTTAGTGGCGCTTCCCTTATTATTATTAATATTATTTGTATAAATTATGCAGTAAAATCATATAAGTTTTAGTTTTTTTTTTGTTAAACGTGGCAGGATATAATTATATGTTTAGTAGTTATTTTGAATTTTTATATTAATATTTAACTTATACACAAATACTTTTTTTTAAATATTTTAATTGTTTTTTTAAAAAATATATCTTTTTGTTGTTGAGCTTTGCTTCATAAGTTTCTCTTTTCCTATAGAATATAGGAAATAGTTTCTTTTTTTTGGTAATTTCTATTTAACATTTATTGTAAAAACCCTTGTGTATTTATATATATGGAGTGCAGTGGCGAGCGGTAGATTGGAAATCGTAACACGCGAATATAAGATATGATTAAACCATGGCAATCTAATGAAAATAGCTGTTTTTTATATGATTTTGTGGATTTTTTTGCTAGCTCTCTATAAAATCATTATTGTCTTTTATTTAATTTAAAAACACTAAATCACCTGAAAAATTACATTAAAATTAAAAATTAAATAATTAGATTTTTGAGGAAAAAAATTGTATTTAATAAGAACTTAAAGGCTTGAGAAAATATAGTTTACAGTAAATTTTTTTGATATCTCTCCAAAACAAAATGTCATTAGATTGAGGCTAGAAAAAAACAATTTTTTATTTAACTTACATGATGTTTTATAGAAAATGCTAACAAATTTGGTGAACTCAAACGAAAATGCTCGTGAAATTGTGTAAAGTCATATGACAGAGTTTTCTCAAAGAATTCATTAACGCATTAGCATATGGTAAATGAAGACAATTTGAAAATATTTTTCATTTTCTATGATATTTTATATATATTCCGATAATTTCATAATAGCACTTATAGCGCTCACTGTACCTTGCTATGCTCTTATACCGCTCGCCACTGAAAATTTCCTTTTATTGTTTATTATGTAAGTTACATATAGTGGTAAAGTGTAAGAAATTTTCAATGCACTTTTATCGATTCAAACGTTGAATTTTCTATAGAGGAAATTAAATTTTTGAATATAAAAGCTCTTTCAAGCACTTACAGTCGTTACAGTATATAATAATACACTTATAGGTATAGAATACCCACATTTCCTAAATTTTATAATATACACGCACATCGCATAATACTGTAAAGGACTTTATAATTATATTATTATTATTTATATTAGAGTATACATAATTTTCATAACCGCTTTACACCAATTATTGAAATATACTTTTCCAACCATATATGTATAATAGGACAAATATTTACAATTTTTTTTATTTTAATTAATTTAAATTTTCAACATATACAAAATATACAATACCTACTAATATATATAACACAGCTAGATGAATGAAAATTGAAATATTATTACAATATATATTCTATGACTTGACATCGTCAATAGTTGCTGGCCACCGTCGACGTATAACGGCAAAATGGGTTATTTGAAATGAATTTGTTCGCTGACATCCCCGTTCCAGCGTTCCCGTCAGACAATAACCCATATTATAATCCGACATACTTATATTTGACGAAAGGTAAAGCTGCGGATGTACATAAAAGAAAAACGGTTTACATAAAAAATAAAACTTTTTCAGCTCTGTGCTGAATATAATGTTTTCAAATTGCAATTTAAAAGCAATTTCCTTTTTATGAGAAGAGAAATTCGTCTATATAATTTTTTCTGTAATAGAAAATCATTCTTGTGTGCACACGGGGGAAAAAAATTTATAAAAGAAAAATTTGCCTCGATTTTTTATGCGGTATGTATGTTCAATGTCGTCTATATATATATATATGGAAGCAGTGCTTCGCAACCTTTTTAAATTGTCTATACCACGATATAATTGCCGAGTTGCTTTATACAAATAAATTTAGTAAATATTGCAAGTTTTCATTCCGCCCTATATATTCGAAAGGAGTCCAACCGCTTAAATAATCGCTGTTCAGAGGCTTTTCTTCAATTTGCCTGGAGTATCTGGGAATCTACATAAAATCTGGCATAAAATGCCAAATATTGAATAGATTATGTCTGCCAAATTCATGAAACCTTGTGGAATTCAAACAACTCCGCCAGTGGTCGATCTATATACGGAACAAACCAATTTTGGGGAGTATTTATAGAATCTCATCTTTTAATTTGAAAAAAAATCTCATCTGGAAATTTATGTAAAATATTTTTTTACTTTCTTAATTGGATTGTTGAGTATTTAAACCTGATAGAAAATATAATTATATCATTTTATATAAAATACGAAGTGTTTATATAGTTAAGAATTTATAACATATTTACATTCCCTTTTCAAAAAAAAACAAGAACAACGTTCATTAGGTTGCGAAGCACTGCTCTCTATATAAAATGATGCGATCATTTATATAATATGTTAACAAAAAATTTGTCGAATCTAAAAAAACGGTTCAACATTTATTGAAAAAAAAATTATGAAAAATAATATCAAAAGGAACAAAAAAAAATAATGGGAGAATATAATATTTAACCAACCTTAAAATCCGGATCAGGAACTCGTTTTTTAAATGAACCAATAATTACCAAGGCTCCCGAATCGGCCGCAATCATTCGACCGTATGTTGATATTCTATATAAATATGATAAAAGAAAATATTATTAAACTGTATATGTAAATTGCTGAATTGGTTTTTTCTATAATAATCATTTTGATAAAAAATGCTTTACAACTCATAATAATATATGCTGAGTCAAAATCTTGACTTTTCGTGGTTCTTTTTATTATACATTATATAATACGCAGAGCTTTAGGACTTTTTTACCGAAATGAAGAACAAGAATTGATTCAGCCTGGAACCGTTTTTACTTTTATTTATATACGGTTAGTATAGAATAAATACAAGACGTCTTGTAATCGCGATACAATTTTGAAAAATAGAAAAAATTAGAAATATATTTTTTTTTACTTTTTTTTTAATTCTATACCGAAAAATGCAAAAAAATATTGTTGTCTGTCCGTCCGTCCGTTCGTCCGCACTATAAAGTACACAAAGAAATAGAAAGTTCTAGACGAGATATGATCTTGAAATTTTGTAGGGGTGATTTTTTAGCCTTTTTATTGTTTGGTATTGAATATTTGCTTCTAAATAAAGGGTAGTTCCCATACAAAAAAGCTTAAATTTAATACACAAACAAAACATAGATATGCTACGATCTTGAAATTTTTGTTTTTATTATTATGAATAGAAGTTAATATAAATAAAAGTTTTTTCCACATTTCGTGTGATAATGGTAACAGATTTTTTTTAATTTTGTATGGGTTTGGTTTTAATTAAATAAAAAAAGTGTTGAAGCTATAAATACGTATACAATTTTGAGCCGACATAGATATTATGATTGAAGCTAATTTATAAAATTAAAATCACTTAACCAATTAACTTGATTTTAATTTTACAAATTAGTTCTAATTATTATTATTATCTAACTTGCCTCAACTCCTTAGGTATATCATCAAGACTTTTTTTTTTATTTAAGGCAAGGTAAGGTCGAAAAATTCGAAAATCACGATTTTTAGGTTCAATTTTTTTTGTAAATACTTATCTGATG
>JANSTW010054568.1:0-12081 GCA_027564275.1 Diadocidia ferruginosa
GGAAATATTTCAAAGCACAAGTTAAAGAAATTAAATTGGAAAATATAAAGGCTTACGCAGGATCACCACTAATGACAATTTGGTAACCTTTCTAATAACTACAAGGCAAATATGATGTTAATTCGCCGTTTAAATCCGATAAAATAAATTTGGGAAACTCGAAGATACAGCAATAAAGCGTTTATTACAACTCGAACAAAAATTTGGTAAAAGTAAACTATTTCATCTAGATTATGTCAAATTCATGGAGGAGTTATCATTGGAACCTATGCAGAAAGCAACGATAACCTCTGCAAATTACTATTATATTCCACACCATGGCGTCATAAAAGAAGACAGCCCACTACAAAATTGAGAGTAGTATTATTATGCATCAGCCGTAACATCTTCCGGAAAATCGTTAATCGATTTTTTATTTGTTGGACCCAAACAGTCTGGGTCCAACAAGTAAAAAATCGCATTGTAGTTTGAGCCAAACTACAATGCGATTAAGTCACTCAGTTATTGAAATTTCGAAAATACAAAATAGCATTTACCAGCGATATCACCGAAATTTATCGTCAAATCCTAGTAAATGAGCAACACTGGAAGTATCAACGCTTCATCTGTCGAAAAGACGTAAATGAACCCTTTCAAGGATTTGAGTTAAAGACAATCACATATGGTACCTCTTCCGTGTCGTATTTGGCAGTTAAGACAGTACAACAACTTGCGATCGATAACGTGTCAAAATACCGATTGGCTGCCCAGTAGTATTGAATAATTTCTATGTAGATGATCTGAGGTTCAGTTGTGAAGACGATTCAACAGCATCAAAAACGCAAAAACAAATAAATGAATTATTAGAAGGCGGTGGATTTAAATTATGAAAATGGTTGTCAAATACATCGGCCATTTTAAAAGCAATACCCATTGAAGACCGTTGAGCACGCAAATTTATTAAATATAGTTTTGGATAAAGATGTCTCAATCGAAAACACTGGGATTACAATGGTTTCCTACAAAAGATCAATTTGGATTTAAGGTAAACATGTACAACTATTTGATCCGCTTGGGTGGTTATCGCCCAAGTAGAATAAAAGCGAAATATTGATGCAAAAACTATGGATTTGTTGCATTGAATGGGACGAACAACGAACCCCTACCACTCGAATTGGAAAATTATTGGCTCAAATTTCGTTCGGAATTGAATTTATTAGAACAAGTTTCTTAAATACATGCATTTAGTGATGCTTCTGAATCAGCTTATAATGCAGAAGTTTATTTATTTTCAATCGATCTTAATGGTCATACAAAAACTAGTTTGGTGGCATCCAAAACTAAAGTAGCTCCAATCAAGAAAATCACCATTCCGCTTTTAGAATTATGTGGCTCCGTGTTTTTGGCTCGTTTACTCAATACCATACAAAGAGTATTAAATCTCAAAAGCATAAAATATTGGTGTTGGACCGACTCCAGCATAGTTTTATCTTGGATAAATAAGGACGAAAAATACCTTAACTGCCTCAGAGAATTGGCGACACATACAGACATTAGAAAATGTTGCCGATTGCATATCAAGAGACATTCCATCAGAAATTTCAAGCCATTGCCTATGGTGGCATGAACCACCTAGCAGAACCTATCAGTCATTAACCAACAACACAATGGAACCTAACGAGTGAATGCATTGAAGAACAGCGTCGAGTCCTCATTTCAACCCTTTCAGCAGGCGTATCACTGAATTTATTGGAAAGATATTCATCATTTAATAAGTTGCAAGAGTAACGGCATATATAACTCGGTTTATCAATTCTAAGGCAAAAATCGAAAATCGAACATTTGGCGACATAAACATTCTTGAATTGAAAAATTCTATAAAATATTGGATTGGATTTGCACCAACTTTAGAATTTTCGACAGAAATTATTGACATCAAACAGAGACACAACATAAATCAAGCGAGTCAAATAAAATCATTAGGTACATTTCTCGACTCAGACGAATCTTGAGAAGTGGAGTGGATTTTGCTGGTCCAATAACAATACGTTTGGCAAAACATCCATGTATAAAGACTTCAAAGGCGTACATATATCACTTTTCGTTTGCATGGAGACTAAGGCATTGCATTTGAAATTGGTAAGTTATCTGACTACCTATTCATTTTTAGCTGTATATCATCGATTCTTTGGTAGACGTGGCATCTCTTCTGATTTATAGAGTGACTGGGGGAAAAATTTTATTGGTGCAAAAAAACAACTAAATGAAATGAAACAATACTTGGAGAATCAGTAATCAGAAAATGAATTCACAAATCGGTTGAGCCTCATTCATTCATTCTTACCTCCAGCTTTTACCAATTTTGGTGGTCTATGTGAAGCTGGAGTTAAGTCCGTTAAGCATCATCTCACTCGAATAACTGGATTATCATTATTAACATTTAAAGAATTACCATTCTCTTGTCAGATTGAAGAATGCCTCAATTCCAGACCATTATGTGAAATTAGCAGTGACCCTGATGATTTTGCACCCTTCATTCCTGGACATTTTCTATTTAGCAAACCTATGACGGCGATTTATGTCATATCAAAATAAATCGTTTAAATCATTGGCAATTAATTGAAAGGTATTAACAGCGTTTTTGGCAACGTTAGCAAAACGAATATTTATCGCGACTTCAACAAAGACCGAAATAAACCCAAATCAAACAAAATTTAAAAAATGACCATTGGTGGTCGGAAAAGCAGAACTAGAAAGTGGTTATTGGCTCGTATATTGAAAACATATCCGGGTACTGATATGAAGTTGTTAGAGCAGTCACCCTCCCCCTCAATTAAGAACACATATTTTAAAGTCGTCTTTCTTTTTGGACACAAATCGAATTTTTGGTTTGGTTCTTCGCGCAACAACCCCCTACTCCGAAAAAGTCGTTTCTCGCAAATCATCATAATCGTGTCCTTTCCTCCAAAGCGAGGAAGCATAGGGACCATTTTACTTTTTTTATGTCTGATACCATGGGTTTCATTGACGGTAATATCAAAAGTGGAGTGTTGTCAGCAACTCGACTTTAAGTGATTTCCGAACCACTACGATCGCTTTTTGTTTAAAAAAAACCTGCGAATGAAAGGTGATAGTCCAGTTGTGAAAAGTTTTTGACCCTGCCGAGTCTCGAACCCAAAACCCCTTGAACACAAAGCCGTGACGCTACTCACTGCTCTATGTTGACTCCCAAAAGTCGTTGTAGTTATATTTTTTTTTGTCGGGGGATGATTCTTTACAGAATAGAAGAGGTTTAGCCTAGATTTTTACTAAATTGTTTTAATTTTAGACAGTAAAAAAATTTAAAAAATAATAATTTTGTATTTAGGGAAATTCCAGCGTTACGCACCTCACTTTCGGAAAATTTTAAACATCAGCCGTTTAATACCTATATGATGAATATCAAAAAATTTAAATTATGAAATGAACTGGATTTTTCTTATTTTTCAGTTTCATATAATACTGATTACTGTTTAACCGAATATTTTTGGGCCATCCTATATAATATACAATAATTTGAATTTTAAACATAAAATTCGCATAAATTCATTGAGACTTCAATAACTATAGAGGTATATAGATAAAATACAGATGCTTAGCATTGCTCGCACGCAAGGTGAACAGCTACTTTTTCTGCAAAATCTTCTCTTCGTTCAAATGATTTTTCCAAGTGTTTTTATTGCTTTTGTAAATAAATTAAAAAGAAAAAGAAACATAATTATTATATTTATGAAATTTTATTTTTATGCACATGATTTATAAAAAATTATATTATATGCATTTATATCGTTAAAAGGCATCAGATTATTTGCTTAATGTTAAAAATTATGATTTTATTTTTAGTTTAAATTTACAATTGAAAGAAAACGGATGCGGTTAAATATCCAGATAATAACTTTATTTTTATAATGGACAATTTCATCGATAAGAATGCCCTGTGTGTATGCGTTCCATTTGACGCGGTGTGATAATTTTTAGACAAAAAACAAACAAATTTTAGAAACTACATATTTATAAAGTAAAGTTTTTGTTGGTTAATTGTTTGTTTTACATAAAAAAAAATTATGATTTGTTAAGCAAACTTAATAGTTTTTTTTGACCATTTCTCGCTTATCATTAACAATACAAAAATAAAGTGAAAAATTGCGCGGGTATAAGTGATAAAGGAAAAACATTATTTCATATAAATGATGTGCTTATAAATATATGTAAACTACATGTGTTATCGCGTTGTTTTTATCAAATCAACAAATTATACAAAAGTTGTTTTAAATAAATATAATTGGGTTTTCACATATATTCTATATATCACCGGAATGATGAAAATGAAAATTTTGCATATGCATAGAATTTCGCTCGAACATAAAAATTGATTTCATTAAATTTCACTGTGATTTTGTAATTATATTATTATTCGATAAAAAATCGAATAATTTGTTTTTTTTTTTAATTATATTTACAAAAACAATTTTAATTTGCCAATTTAAGTGCTTAATGTAGAGAATATTAAATATTTTTTATTTTTTTAATGAATAAAATAAATTATTATTTATATTATTAATTGGTGCGAAATATAAAATACATACAAAAAACAAAAACGAACAACTCACGATTATTTCAACAATTTTAGATCAATTTTGTGAGAAATTCAACATAGGTTCGGGACAAAGTAGTAGCCTATGTCATGGCGGCACAACAATTGGTTACCTACAGGGATCTCAATCGAAAAAGAAAAGTCGGTAAGTTTGACATTTATAGAGTTTGGTTTTTATAAAAAAAATATCAGTAAATGTTAATTTTATATTTAGTTTAATTTTAATTTCGAAATATTTTTTGACTAGTATAAGTCCAGGTGAATAATTATATTAATAAATATTAATTACAACTCATGGAAGTATAGAAGTTCAATGGTCTAGAACTTTTGAATTAAAGTTTTTTGTTCATAGAATTTATAGAAGCATTTCACCTCGATAGAAAATATACATCATTAGGCCAATATAACAACTTTATATATATATGTTCTAGTCTAATAATAGAATTATTTTAATGAACAAATATATTGGAAGTTATCGCTGTACGTGAAACAATACCTATAAGGTTTGTAAACAGTCCTATAGTTTCATTTCCGATTATTCAATCTTTATCAACACAAGATCTGTGGATGACTCTACATTACTGAAAACCATATAATCGAGATATTAATTTCTTGTATATAAACGTTGACACTGGTTTTTCGAGTGCCATTAATTTTAATGTTGATTTTGCTGAATAAAAATGAAAAAAATATTTTTGGAAACATTCAAGATGGCGCCAAAAACGGAAACCTTTAATAACTTACTCAAATATTGACGTATCGTTACAAAAATTGCATTTTATCTTAATTAAATTAAACTTTTCGTTGACCGATTAGCCTGTTCCTATAAATTTTAAATTAGTAAATTTTTTTGTTATTTAAAAAAAATATTTGTATGTCAATAAAATAAAATGGAAAAGTTGTTCAATATGGCGACACTTGAGACACTTTGATCTGTATCACCGACATATATGCAGCGATTGTTATGAAAGAAAATTGGATTTGATAAAAAATATTTTTAAAATGGCGAATTTTATCGCTTTTTAAAATTATACAAATAAAATTAAATGTACAGTGCCTTAAGTGCAGTAATTGTGTTCAATAAGCATATTATATTGCTGATTAAGAAAACAATCAGAAAATTACTGAGTTCTTCAAGATGGCCGCCAAAACAAAAATCTTTTATATAACTGGTCCAACTATATATTGACATATTTTTGTAAACCTTTGGAATTTCAGAGTTAAATTCTTTGCAGTGTTCAATCTAAAGATTTCTAATCAAATTCTGTGGATTCTAAAAGAGTAATTAACCGGTGTGACATGCTGACGAAATTCCAAATTTAAAAAAGGGTTTGATTCAATTAATTTAAATTACAACCAAATTTGCTTTTTTATACTTGGTCTCTTTGTACAAAACTATATCATTCCAACGTGAATATAAGCAAAAGAATGAAGTAAAGAACTGAAGAATAATTGTATAATTGATGTTCTAAAGCTTAAAAGCTTAGAAAACTAAAATTTCAAAATAACTACCTATTTATGTACGAATTTACTATATACCAAATTATGTATGCTTAAACAAAAGTTTTAACTTATAATAATGTATAAATAGTTTGTTAAAGTTATATTAAAGTACAAACAATCGTTAAACAAAAAGTACGTACGTTTGTCCATTCCAGCGTCACGCACATAACAATCAAAGCAACAGTATATTTGTGTCAGCTACTATTTTTTGATTCTATTTTAAAATTATTTTGTTTAATAAGAGGGAATCAACATACCTACAATCCTCGAAATAGGTTAATTCAAAATGGCTTATTCTTTCAACAAAAACTAACATTTTATAGCCGTAACGCACAATACATACAACATTATATAAATATACATTTTATTACACCAAAATTAAGAAATGTAAAAAGTAAATTGTTAATTAGTTACACTACTCCACAAGGATTTTGTGATCCATGCTACTATTTTTTCTTTCATATAATAGTGCTATAGAAAAAAAAGTTTTTTTTCTTCTTTGGACACAATTTCGATATATGATAAAATTTAGTTTTGTCGGAGTTAGCTTTACATATTAGAACATTTCTCGGAATTGAAACGGCCGATGTTTGTAAATTAATTGGACATTAAATATTAGTTTAATAAATTCCCTACACATTTTGCGAAATAAGTTAAGTAATCCGGTCAGCAATTTTCGGCACTATCGACAGAAATATTTCGTAAAAACTCGATTTTTTCTTCAAAATTGACAAAAAATCGCTAAATTGTTGAGGAAAATTGAGGACGTCAAATGATGCCAAGTATTCAGTTTTTGCGTGTATAGACAGTATTTAAGAAGAAAATAAAATAAATTTGAAAAAAAAAACATTGATAAACCACGATGAATTGGCCGATTCTGTGAACGTCTCTCTTTTTAGGCAAAAAAAATCGTAAAACTGAAATTTTATAATTTCGCATCCTCCTTGGCCTTTGGATTTGTGTCACTAAAATATTTTTTTTACTATATTTAATAGAAATCTGTATTCTTTTTACATCGGTAATACTAACAGAAAGATCATAATTATACGTATATATACAGTGGCGGACAGCTAATTAGGAACGATAATTTTTTTTTCAGAAAATAAAATACTGTTCAATATTTCAAGCGGTTGTGCAAAATTTAGGTAAATACTCATTGCTTCTTTTTTATATATTGTTTACATTGTTATTTAATGTTATTACGGTAATCAAAAATGAAATATTTAACTATTAATTTTTTAATTTATTTTGTGTTATGTTTTTCTTTGTATTTTGTTATTGCGACTTAATTAGAAACAAGCAGTTTTATTTAATAATTTTGTGGTATGCCATATAATGTGATGCAGTACTACTCTATATTATTTTATACATAACATACAACACATTTTAGCCAAAAAAATGGGGGAAAACAAATCACGCACTCCTGAAATTCAGCAAATAATATCACTATGTACACCAGGGAGATAAATCTTTGGCGGCCATTTCAAAAGACTTGTGTTGCTCCAAAACCAAGGTTTATCATACACATAAGTCGTATGGTGAGACAGGCACGGAATATCCAACACGAAGACAGCGGCCGCGAAAAACAGCAAAACGAGAAGATTAAATATTCCATAAAATTTCAGCACCACATATCGTTCTTAATTAGATGTCCGCCACTGTACATTATGCATGTATCAAATTTAAATTCTTGCGGAGCGAATTTTTTTTGAAATAAAATATTCTTGTGTTTTAATTTGGCTATTATATATTTCAAATAACTAAAATATGTACTAAAATTAAAAATAAACGTATATAATTTGATTATTTGGGGGCCCCTTGAGTCAGGAGCCCTAGGCATTTGCCTAAGTGGTCAATAGGGAAATACGCCGCTAATTGCTATGTTCAACTTCTACCGATAAAAAATATGAACATTTTAAGAAATAGCGCACCTTTTTGGAATTATAAAATAATGCTTTTTATTGAAAGCGAAATGGAGGAAACGGCAAGTGTTTGGTATCATATATGAAAGGTATATTTAAAATATGTACCTAACCTATATACTATTAAAAATTCAATTTAAGAAAATTCGATTCGACCCTGTTGTAAAAACCCATATTTTTAATTTGTATATCAAATTTTTTTTTAAGAAGGAGGAAGTGAAGTAGGTGATTTTTTTTATTTTAATAATGACCGTTTTGTACGTTTTGTCCATTGTACTCATATCCCAAATGTTTAACGTTTTAAAAATTCAAATTTTTGTTCAATCATTATTAACTATCATTTTTTAACAGAAAAGCGATGTTTTTATGTTTAACTCTTATGCTGTGTGGGTGACCTTCGTCTGGAATGAAGCTATACATATATAATTAAAGTTAAATAATAATATACATTGCCTAAAATACATACAATAAATTGTGTGTATAATAATATTATATTTACTAAATATAAACTTTTAACTATATAATACAAATATATCGTTAGTTTGGGCTTGCGGTAGTAAATTTTTGTTTAATTGGACAAATATTAGAATATTCTTAATGACAGAATTGAGACTAATAACTCACCATTATTATAAGTCATAATATACAAATTTGAATTTATATTATAGTAAATTAAATATACAAATATTGATAAGTGGTTGCTCTGTGCTCAAGACGTAGTGAGTTCGTTACTCGATCCAATCGAGAATTTTCATTCGCAGGTTTTAATTACTGAAAGCGGAAGCCCCACAAAAATAAAACCATTGGTCCGTATATAAAACTACTAACAGATCTAATTCCTCATAAAATCATCCAATATGATTAAAACTATATCCGGTGCGACATTTTGAATTAGTTTTCAAAATAAATTTTGTGTGTTAAAAATTAAACACACTAGAATCTACCAAAAATGAAGTACCAGAGGGCTCACTACTTTACACTTTTCATTTGTATTGCATGAACTACTGTGAGGTATTCTGAAACTGGTGTAGAACAGACAATGATCAGACGCTGATTTAGACGCTGTTTTATGGAAAAATAGCGTATGATATCTAGCTGGGATACATTAAACTGTCAAGTTTTTATTCAATCAACCAATAGCTTTAGACAAACATGGCCCAGAGCCTAACCGACCCTTCCTCTCAAAGAGTAGTACTCCAAGACTTTAATCAGCGGAACAGGACAGGGTTAAAGTTTGGTAATTTTCCTAAAAACAAAATCTGTTTGTTATTAAATGAAAGGTATTACCATAGAGAAAATATACTAATACCAGAGGCTCAAATGCCTGTATTCATGCGGAAAGTATTCCAAGTGTGAATATGTATGGCAAGCTTTACAAATGAGGAGCTAAGTTAAATAATATATATTGTGGGATACCAGACGTTATGATTATGAATATACGAATATGTTGCAAAATGTTACATATTTTAATAGAAGAATCGTTGGTAGTTTTATAGTTATTACTAGAGATGGAAATTTGTACTAACTAGTCTGCAGATACATGTATTCGTGTTATTACTAGTTGATTAAAAAAAATGCATACTAGTTTTCATACCGATTAATAAAAAAGTTATAATATTTTAACTTGATTTTAATTTTATAGCCTTAGTTATAATATCTATATTTTGACTCACCTTTTTACGTATATAGTTTCAAGGCTATTTTTAATTTAATTAAAATCAGGCTTGACCAATGACCATACATAATTTCAAAATTAAGCACCAGACTGAGTCGATTGATCAAGTGCTATAGAGTGACGGTAAAAACACTATTTCATACACATTTGATTCTTTGTTTAATGAGTAGTATCTAGTACTCAGTACTGACATGAAAACTGTCTTAATCTAGTACTAGTTAGTACTCAAATGTATTAGTTTTTCTTATCACTATTACTTATAGTTATTATCGTCTTTGGTATTACAAATACATATCATTTAACAAAAAATGCATAAATCCAATACTTCATGTAAGCGGAGTGACAACAAAGATAAATTTTCATACATTTGGTTTTTGAAGGTTAAGATAACTTTTTGGGTCGGTACCTCTAGAGTCTAGAGTTTAGGCTATAATCGTTTAAAGTTAATGATACTAATGCAAGGGGTAACTTTGATGCACGTTTGAGTCCTCATCTTTCGATAAAATGTTATAATTTTTACTACTTTACTTTGATAAATAAAATAAAAAGAGAGTAGAAGAAATGCTTTTTAGAATTTTTTTTTTTGTTATTTTTTAATAGTAAAAAAATCAAATTTGAACTTTAGTGCAAATTTCAGAAAAATTGATGGCTAAGCTACGCTTTAGCGCCCGGAAGGGAGGGCCCTCCCAGACTTCGAACCACTCTTGGCGCTCTCCCCTCGTTTGGACAGGGTCAAAGTTTGGTTAAAATTTCAGAAAAAATTATATTTTGAAGGGGGTTTGAGGGGCGGTAAGGGGTGTCATGAGTTATAGTGGTTTTCGAAGTCTGGGAGGGCCCCCCTTCGGCGAAGGGTGTGTTCGTTAGGGCCTGGGGTCATAAGCGCTAAGGTGTAGGCTCTCCAAATTGATTAAAAATAAAAAATTTAACAAATATTCATACAAACATCGTAGTATATACTTTTTTTCCTGAATTTTATTTTGAAATTTAATTATACCAATATTTCTATGAGTCTGACACGAAAAAAGTAGGATTTTTTTCTTGTTTTACATTATTTGTACTAGTAGTTCCGCTATTCACCGTTAATCGCTGTAGGTCAGTATCACGCGCTGTTAAATAAAACTTAGTCAAAATTCTATACTACTTAAAAGTCACAGGCTTCAATTAAGTTCAAAAACTTTTGTACATGTACTAACATATACTACATATACGAACAATATGGAAATTTGGCACTGCACCAACTAAATGAAAAAAATGCATTTGCATTTGGCGAAATTTAATTTGGCTTTCTATTCTCTTCATTGTTTTTGGCCTAAATAAAAATTGTTGTTATACATTTTTATGTAAAACATAGAAACAAAAAAATATTTAATTTTTATGAAGTTTGTCGATTTGTTTTATTATTTATTATCTTCTGTAGTATAAAAATATAACCTTATAATTTATTGTCCTTTACTCGAAGGCAGGGTACCATAGGGCGATGAAGTTGAAAGTAAATATGCCAGAAGTTTTGCTACTCTACAACGAATGGTGTAATTTCAGTTTATAGCGAAGCGATATAAGCATAGTGATTCGAGTAGCGATTTGAGTAGCTACCAAAATTTGGGATTGTCTTGTACTATTAATATACAAACTCCATATATGATAAGGATTTTTGGTATATGAATATAGTAAAGGCAAAAAAATATTAAGATGTCTCCGAAATTAGAATGTATATTTATAAATAATAGAAAAGAAATGCCAAAAATGGCTCGTACCCGACATAAATCCCACATTACTACAGAGAGTTATATAAAATGTATAAAAAGAAAAATTATATAAAATATTTAAAGTCGAGAAATTTTCACAGCCCTTATGCTTATACATATAATACGAAACATATAATGTTCTCTACTTACCAACTTCTTTATAAATATTTTCGATTCCAGGTGATTATAAATTATTTATGAGTGATATTTTTTTGGATACAGTAAAAATGTGTGCTATAAGATGACTATAATATGACTTTAATGTTGTTTTCCAGCTATATCTTTATATATACTTAAGATATATGTATAAAAAATGAAAGAAAAACATGAATTTATAATAACTGTTACAGCTACCATATCTACTGCTTAGACTCAATACCCCGAATCAACCAATTTTTTCGAAACACCCTTTTTAATGTAAGCTTATGTAAAAAATGATGATACATAAGATTACATTAAAAATGAGATTTCGAAAAAATTGTTTGATTCGGGGTATTATGCCCATAGGTTCAGGCAGTCGATATACTTATAGTATTGCAATTTCGGCGTTTTATAACCAGTATGGAGCTGTGGGTAAAGTCACGGCTCTATAAATCAAGAGGTTGTGGGTTCGAGGCTCGGTAG
>JANSTW010054579.1:0-12081 GCA_027564275.1 Diadocidia ferruginosa
TACAAAAACAGTCAACTTATTAACATAATTAGTAGTAAAAATATTCAAATTATTAGAATAAATTTCATTTTCTTTACCATTACGCCAAATGCTTAAATCTTTTGTTTTTTCAAACAAAATTTTCATTGGTTCAAGGAACAAAATAAAAATATTGATTTTTTTCTATATTAAGACTTACTGTATTTTTGCGTTTTGAGATTATAAAACGTTAAAAATTTAACTAACAGAACGTAATATTTTGTTGTTTAAATTGCAAAAATTGTTTATGAAATTTCTAGAAAATTATTTATTAAAAAGGTTCGTCGCTTATGTTTTTTGTATGTAATTGGTTTAAAACACTAAATTAAATAATTTTAAATAATTGAAATTAAATAATTTTGACAAATAACTTATTTTATTTCAATAAAGGTAATTAATTCTAGTTTTTTGCTATGATTTTTTCGTAATATTAATTCATTTTCTATAAAATCAGAAGTTTTACTAACATTTTAATAAATTAAAAATTTAGCCTTTTAATTAAAATTTTTAATTATTTCAATTAAAAAACAATTATTGAAAGTTTTATTGAGACAAGTTAGGAGACAAAATTAAGAACTAGTTGATTGAAGTCAAAATGTTAGTTGAAGGTAGATACAAAATCTGTAAATAAACCAATTTCTCGCTAAAGTCTTTCGTATGCGATTTTGTATACCGAATATTTAACTCAAAATGGATTGATTTTAAAAATATTTTTATTTATTAAATAAAAAAAATTATTTAAACTGTAAATTGAACAAAAATGTTCAATGTATTTTTTTATTTAAATGTGAACAAAAGATTTCTTGCTTGATTCATTCGATTTACGAATGAAAAATATTTGACCAACCATTGCTTACAATTATTTAAATTTTTGAAATAGCCAACGATTTTGTTTTAAAAGGTTTTTCACTTAAGTCTTTGGTATTTGTTTTAATCAATTTATTGAAAAAAATGTTTTTAGGCAAAAATTAATCTAATAAATTTCTATATATTATTTTCTCAATATTCTTACTGAAATAAAAATAGAATTGAAATTAATTCTTTTTGCACATTTTAAAATATTTATTGTATCAGTTTAACCAAATTAAGCAATTTAACCAATTTTGTATATTAAAAGGATTTTCGACTTAAGCGTTTATGATATTTATTCCACATATCAAATATTTTACATTCATTTTTATAAAAATAAAATTAAAATATTTTTATTTTTTGAATAAATTAAATAAACTTCAATAAATGATTTCTCTCATTTTCACTTTTAAATTGCATATGAAACCGTTTAAATCTGATACAACAAAAATGTTGAACAAAATTTTGAACTTTATTGTGAATAAATAAGTTGCTTAAATATTTCGATTCTTCAATAACTAAGAAATATTGATTGACCATTTCTAACAATAATCATAATAGATATGATTTATTTGTCAACTAAAATTTATATAAAAAGGTTACATTTATCTTAAGTCTCTCGTTTTATATGAAGAAAAAATTGTATTTTCTACACGAATTTTGTTTAATAAGTTAAAGCTAACATTTTTTTTTGCTCAAGCAACGAAAATTAATTCCATTATTTTTCTTCAAAATCTCAAAAAAAAATTAATTTTAATAAATGTTTTATTAACATAATCATAATAAATATGAATTAGTTTGTCAACAAAAATTGTTTAAATTAAAAGGTTGGTCGCTTTAGTCTTTCGTTTTATATGAAGAATTTTGTTTCCACACGAATTTATTCAGTTTTATAAGTAAAAGCAAAAAAAATTTTCTCATAGAACGAAATTTACTTATAATTTTCATAAATTTTCTAAAAAATCACAGTCTAAAATTTTGCAAGAAAAAAGAAAGATATTTTTCTGCTTGAAACGTGTTTTATATATTTTCATATGTTGGATAAGTGGTCGCTTTTTGATCTTATATTTGTCAACTCTTATTTATTAAACGTTATTTTGAAAAAAAAGGTTTGTCGCTTAAGTCTTTCGTTTTACATGATTAAAATATGTATTTTCCACACGAATTTATTCTTTTGATAAGTAAAAGCAAATATTTTTTTCTCAAACGATAATTTCTTACTTTTAAAAACTTTTTCTTAAAATCACAAAAAACATTTTTTTGAAATTTTGCAAGAAAAAGAAATATATTTTCTTTCTTGAAAAGGGTATGTTTTTTATATTCTCATATATTGGATAAGTGGTCTTTTTTTGATCTTATATTGATCAAATCTTATGTATTATACGTTAATTTGATAAAAAAAAGGTTTGTCGCCTAAGTCTTTCGTTTTATATGAAGAAATAATGTATTTTCCACACAAATTTAATCAGTTTGATATGTAAAAGCAAATTTTTTTTATATTTATATATTCATAAATTTTCAGATTAACATTGCCAAAATCACAATTTGAAATATTTTCCGATCATTTTTCCATTTATATAAAATTAAAATATTTGTTAGAAATGTTATTTGTAAACAATTTTGTGTTCTTATTTTGTATAATATTTAAAAGAATATGTTAAAAAATTACAAGAAATTTATTTTTCATTGTTAAATTAAATATTCATGACCAACCCTATACTGGAAAATGTCAAATTACAGTAAAAAAAATTGCTATTGATTAAATTTCCTTATTTGACGATGACGACGACGCATAAAATAATCCCATATTTGATATTTCTACAAATTTCGTTTTAAATTCTTTTGAAATCAATCATTTTTAATTGCATCAAATATACATCTATATGTGCATTTTATTTTACTTCGCATAGAAGATATACTTATTAGACACGTTAAAAAGTACCATCTTTTTTGAATTATATATATTTAATGCATCATAGACTTTTTCCGCACAGCAAAAATCTGCACAACAATCCTGTCTAGCAACTCGCTAAACTATAAAATAATATTACTTATCTAGTTGCAGCAGTATAAACATAATATGTGTTTTATATGTTGTAAAGTTTACAACTGTGGCAGCTCTATACGTATACACACATTGTAATAATATCTATAAGACTATATCGTTCATTCACATTTCACGCAGATCATCGCATCAGTTTATTTTATTTTATAAAAATAGTTTTTGTATAAAAAAAATTGTATTTATATGCGCCAAGGAACAGAACACATAAAATAACTATTCACAGATGATCTTTGATATTTCTATAATATTATGTGTTTTTATATATGTGCTGCAGCAACTATTTTATATAATACACCATATGAAGGTATATCATTAAAGTATGTTGTAGCTAAAGAAAAATAGTTATTTAATGATTTTTCTTTTCTCATTGCATATATTATATAAACATAATTTTATTTGAAAGAAACATTTACCTACATATATAGAGATGTTTGGTTAAACATTTCTTATACACAAAACTAAAATATTCCAAAAAAAATGTGTCTTCAACAAAACATTCCAAAAATATTTTAATGCTTTGGCTTATGCTTTACGATCCAAAATAAAATATTTTTTGGAATGTCATTTAAAATAATTTTAAACTGAAAAAAATCCTAAAATTGTTCAATCCTTTATGGTAAGATGGCAGAAGATAATTTCTGCAGCCTGCCTTTTATACAGATTATAATCCAATTCCGATAGAAGAACATTTAATTAAAATCCAATAAAATAGTTTTAAATAAGCGAGCAAAATTTATATTTTCTAGATTTTAATCACAGAAATTCTTTATATTTTTCCCCCATCTCTATATCACTTAACTGTTCATTGCACATTTTATGTTACAACAGCATATAATAATAATAGTTCCTTACTATGTATTTTCTGAACATACCTTATAATAATAAAATTCAATTTGTTATATTTTCCTTGCTAGCTATGTACCGAACAAATTCACTTCCAATTGTTGCTCCAATAAAATTGTATTTTTTTTAACAATTACACCCAAAACACACAAGACACTTTGTTTCTAAATTTTATTCTTATTAATAAAAGTGATGACACTTATCACAATTATAGAGCTGCACACGATTTTAATTAGAAGAAAATCCTTTTGCTTGTTAATTGGAGGAAAATGAAAAAAATAAATTTAAAAAAAACAGTTTTAAACCTGAACTTCCGCGAAATTTCTTTAAACTAAATTTGAGAAAACAATAAAAAAAACTTGACGATCTTGACCGTGCTAAGGTCGTCGCTTAACTAAAGAATAGTCGATGGTTTTAAGTTGTTATATAAGTTTTTGTGAACTTGTTTGATATTGCGTACACTTATTCTGTTCCAACATCCAAGAACTAACAACGTTAGAGTAAAAATGATTTTTCATTACCAATCTTCAGCTCACCATACCAAAAAACTGTATGAAGAAAAAACCGCGGGCTGCGATTATTGCATTTGTCTCATTCGTTAAAAACGTATTATTTTACAGCAACAACTTACTATACCATTTACTATACTCATTCAACGATGATGGTCTAACTTAACACTATACTGCTATATAAACTATGGGTTCATCGAACGCATTGAATATGTTTAGTTCTTGTATACGATTCTCTTGAATTGTTTCATTTTACATATATACAGAGCCCGTTGAAAGTCATGTGGTGTTGTCTTATTTTGACTTAAACATATTTTCTATAAATGTGATGATTGACTTTGGGAGAGAAATGCGGAAGAATTTCTTCAATTTGTTATTTATTATTCTATATTCCAAAGAAGAAAGAGAGAATTGCACCTTGATACAATATCTAAAGACCTTGCGGTTAAGAACTTATGTATATAGAAGACATAACAATATACGACTATATACAAAATTGATTAGAAATTATTTTCAAAAAAATTATTGCTAATTGAAATTATTACAAAAATTACCTCAAACATAAATTATAAATCAATAAAAATTAAAAACCTTTTTTAATGTTGCCAAAAAACGAGGTAATGAGGTCATCAATTAAACGCATTCTATATAATATATGTGATAAATTTTATTCCGAATTTTACCAAATTTTTTGGCAATAAACTTTTGTTGTTGTTTTAATAATATTAAAGCTTTGTTTTCTTCATGCAGTGAGTGGAGACAAATTAATTTTTACCGTTACATAATTGGTTCCTCAAAATTTCTCAGTATATTAAATTAATTAAATAAAAATTATTTTAATATAATTTTGCAAAGTCTATTGGAAATAAAAGCGATGATAATTTTTTGATTTCATAAATTAGAACATTTTTGCTATAATATACTGGCTGTGTTAATTTGCCGAAACTGTTTCTTCTTTCTTATTCTTCGATGGGTGTGTAGGAGTTTCGATTTATTGATCTTAATTTATTGATTTCTATATATATATTAATATTATTTAAATATTTTTTTTTAGAAAATAATTTATTTGCAAAATGTTTTGTATACAGTTTTTGAACGATAATAATATTATATTTGAAAATTATGTGTGAATCGTTTGAATTGACAAACTTTATTGCGTTTTAATAGATGGTTTTATGTGCAAATGGAAGCTTAGAGGTTGTTTAATGATACCGGTTTTATTATATTGTTTATTATTAAATATATGAGCAATTTGTTTGATAATTTTATTATATTTTTGGAAATATTATATTCTAATGAAAAAGCGGTAATTTTTGTTGGAGAAAAAATTAAATTAGAATAGATTTTTGGATTATGTAGATTGTAATATTAGTAATTTTTCTTTTTTTCAATAATTTAAACAGCTCAATTTTTTTTTTAAATTATGCAGCTTAAATGATTGCAATTTAAAAAAAAATAATTTGGCATTCAAGTTCTCAAAAATAAGCATCTCATTAAGTTAATAAATTTAATTTAAGAGATTTAAAATCTATTAGTTAGGTTAATTAAATTATAAAAAAATTATTTAGAAATACATTTTATTTTATTATTATTCTTATTTATAATAATAAAAATAAAATAAAATAAAATCTATTTGTTTGTATAATTTATTTAACATAATTAATAGATTTTTAAAACTCTTAAATTAATTTTATTAACCGGATTGGAGTTAGCTTAAAAATAATTAAGTTATAAATTCAATGAAAATATTGTTTTTCTATTAACATATTTAAAATTGACAAATATTTGATTTGTTATTGTGATTAAACAATTTAATAAAACAATACATTTTCAAGAAGAAAACATTTCAATTAATTTAATTTATTAAACACTAAATTTTCTATAAACTCTAAATTATTATACCAATAAAGAATAGAAATATGTTTGTTTTACCTACTTTTAAATTTGGCACAAAAGAAACCAAATTAATGCAAATGTCCAAAGTAGCAGCTATATAGAAAGAAAATTATTTCGCTAATTTAACAATAAATAACAAAAATAAATGGTTTTGCATTCAGTTTCTTATTAAAATTCAATTTTTATCATCATAAATGATATGAATTCCAAAAAAAAATTAGATGATCTGAGTGTGTGACACTTTTCTTGTGTATATTTAAATAAGTTTTGATTGTCTTCAGCTTTTTAGTTTAAAAGTGAGTGCAATTTTTCTTGGATTTTTTTGGAAAGTTATACATCGCTTCAACATAATAAATTATTTGATTATTATAGAATATTTGTTTGAAATTATTTAAAATTTATTTCTTATTTATGTAAATTTATTGCTTTTATTTTCAATATTGTTTAGTTGTTATTATTGAGAGCACTATACTCGCTTTCTGTTCTAATTTGCAAACTGTTTTTGAAATTGTCAATTACAGATATAGTTTCACTTTTCATTATTTGCAAGAAATTTAAAATCGAAACTATAGAATCAACACAGAAATGTCTATTTTTTTGGTGTTGATTAATAATTTCTTTAATAAAGTTTTATTTTAATGGGCCCGCAACACAATAGGATGCTGTAAATTTACTCTATATGTAACATTACAACTTTTTCATAAAAGCACGTGTATAAATTTTGTGACGTTAATTCTAAATTTCTGTTTAAGCTAAAATTTATTAATTATACCAGTTTTTGTTTTTTTTTAATATTTCAATTTAATCTAAATTCTGGCTTCTTTGAAAAGTGTACAAAATTCAAACAGCGTCAAAATCAAGTATAACTATATTAACAAGACAAATTTTGGGACAATTTAAGTTTCAGTGTAAGAATTTTATTCTACAAACATATAGAAAACTTGTCCATAAAATTAAAATCAGGTTTAAAAAAAAGAAAATAGAATTTCCTTTCGTTATACACATACTAACATTGCACTAAAATGAATAATGATGTTCTACTGGCATAATTATATGTACATAATATACAATGTGCTTGTAAAATTCTTGTTGTTAAAGAAACTAGACTTTATCACACAAAAAAACCAAGTCCAACATTCTTACCTTGATAAAATTGTAATTTTTATAAAGACATTAATATCGAGTGAAGTGATATTTTTAAATAAATATAACAAAAACGATGGCTTCAAGCTATAATAATATGTACATAAAAAGAACTTTATAATGTCATTAACATTTTAAGTTAAACATATTTTTTTTCTGTAAATAAATCTACAAATAACAAACATTGTTATTTTTTCATACTCATAGCTTCTGCCAGCTAAAGGTTAGGCAAGAAGGGATTTATCTATATATATTTACATTGTTCAAAATGTGCACATATTATGTATAATTTTCAGAGTGGTAATTTAAAGGTTTTTGACTTTTCCAGCTATAAGTGTTAAGCTCCAAGAAAAAGGAACAAATTTTTTTTTCATACAATATACTTATGTAATTATTTTAGTTAAGCATAAATTAATTTAATTAAAACAAAAAAGAAGCAACGAAAAATTTACATAATAAAATAATAAATTTATATTCTTATTACAACAGCAGTGTTTTGTTAAAAAAGACTTTAATTTTGCTGTTTATGTGCAAGAGAACAAATTGTTAAAACAATATTGTAATATAATTTTGCTATATGGAGATGATAAAATTTTTTAAATTCTAGAAATTTTGTTCTTTTTAAATTTATTACCATAATTGTAAAAATAGAAACATAAAACTATTAAGTGTAAGAGAATGTATCATCTGCTTCTGGAATGATAATAATCTTTCTTATAGCGAATGAACTTTCAGTTTTAAAATGTGAGAAAATATATAGTATATAAGAAATATCGCTTTATTGCTTACGTTAATATTAACTTTTATTGATTAGAATTTGATTTGCCGAGATTATTATAGAAAACCAAATATTCTTTTTTATTCTTCATTACTTTTGCAACAATGACAAGCACCTTAATATTTCTCCGCATAAAATGAGCCTATACACGTGAGTCAGTATGACAACAAAGCCATTTTTTTAAATTTACTGAAAATAACGTTTACATTGAAAACCTCTCAAAATAATCTTTTACGGTCACTCGTTTCAAAACTATTTTTAGAAGATGCACCCTAAAATAAGCCCTTTAAAATAAGCCTAACCACAAATCGTTACAACGACGACAACCTTTTTAAATTATTCACAGCTATCGTTGTTAATGAAAACTTCTCAAAAAAACGTGTCACGATATGCGCACCATTTTTCGCTTAAAATAAACCCACTCACAAGCCGCTACGACAACGGAAATATTTATAAATTTGCCTCTATCGTTTTCATTGAAAACCTCTCAAAATAATCATTTGCGGTCACTTGATTATTTCAAAACTATTTTAAGAAGATGCATCCTGATTTCTTCTTTAAAATACGCCTAACCAAAAATATTTACAACGATGAAAACATTTTTAAATTTCTCACAACTTTCGTTTTTATTTAAAAATTCTCAAAATAACGTTTTTCGATCACTCAATCATTTCAAAAATATTTTTAAAAGATGTGCAAAATTTTTCCGCTTAAAATGAGCCTACTGATGAGCGGCTACGATAAGGGAAATATTTTTAAATATAAACAAAATCTTCTTCCTACCTTTTGCATACCTTTTATTTTTAGTAAAAAGTGCTATCAAAAATATAAAAACATTTGTATGTCCTATCTCTAGAAACATTTTTGCGAACTTTGCTGCATCAAGCTTAAATTAAAGCGAAACCAGCGAGTTTAGATAAAGCTTAGGAGGTGAAGCTCCTCTCAAAATGTTGTTGCTTCAAAAACTCAAAAAACATACGTGTATGGCTTACTTGAAAAAATGTACGAGGAGCTTCGCCTTATCAAGCTCCTAAATTAAAGCTAAAAATCCTAAATTAAGTTGAAAAGGGCAAAGCTCGCCGCAAAAAATCGGTAATAGGAATGTTTTTCGAATTTTTTTAACTATAAGTAACAGGCAAGCAGATGGCAGCTGGAGGTCTAACTGAAATCAGTTTTTCTTATTTAAAAATGTTCCCGTTGTCTTAACAGCTCGTGTGTTCAAGTTCATTTTAAGCGGTAAAATGGTGCGCATCTTCTAAAGATTCTTATGAAATGATGAAGTGATGATAGGAAAAGATCATTTTGAGAAGTTTTCATTGAAAACGAATTGTAGGGAATTTAAAAATGTCCCCGTTGTCATGAGCAGAAATATCACGAATAATAATATATCATACAAATAATAAACTATAATTTCATGTGTATTACAATATTAATATTAAAATTAACTAATTGTTTCTAATTAATAAAATATCAATCAAAATACACCCAGCTCTACTCTACAGTCAACTCAATTGAAATATTTATAACTGTTAAAAAATCAATTAAATACAAATTCATTACCGCAACAATAAAATAAAATGAATAAAATCAATTAATCCATAAAAATGTCATCCAAAAATATATATGTATAATGTATATGCATGACATTGACGTATACATTACAGTGCGAGTAGTTCTTTTTTTTAGTAAGCCAAAATTTAATTATAATAAACCGATTTGTACTTTGTAGTTGTTATTTTAATATATTCGACCAAATAACACGGTCAACTTATTCACGCTCCTATCGTCTGCCTTGCATATTTAATGATATCTGAATTTATGTGGAAAAAAATCACATTTGTGTGAATTGTGTTTTTTTATTTCCTTCATTAATTTCATTAATTCAATATAATATAATGTGCTATACCTCAGCACTTAACCGCGATCGCAATATAATGACTCAGACTAACATCATTAATGGTATACAAAAGTGAAGTATTCGATCAAAAAAAGCGACTTTTTGCTTTTAAAAAAGAAAAATTGTCTCTGAACGAAAAAAGCTTTTCTCTAAAAGCTTTTCTTACCAATAAAAATAGTTATACTCTTATACAACGGTAATAATAAAATAAAGTTGAATCTAAAAATGAATCTCTTACATTAATGTTCTCTAAAAATAAAATTTCAAGATCTCTTCTACTCAAAAGAGTTCAAAAAAAGCTCAGTTATAACTCTTTTGACTATATGAAAATTCTTCGTATAACTTCTATAGTCTCTGGTATAACGTTTGTTTATATTTTCATTTTCTACTCTCATATAGAAGTATAGATCAAAAATGATCACTGCACAACACTGAGCGATCATATTTATGATGTCAATAATTTTTTATTTAGTGAGTCTTTATTATGCAGTGCCAGTAACCGTCCTTGTCTTGCTTACGTAATAATTGTTTGATGATCATCATCAGTGTGGCATTGACATTGGAAATAATTTATATAAAAAAAATGTTATAAATACGCGATCATTTTTTTATTTTATATTTAACTGATCGTTTTATGATATTATAACTATTCTAATATTTAATATGGTTGAGATTTTTTGGCTATGTTATATATTTTTTATTGTATAGAGGTTGCCTACAGAGTTAGTCTGGCCACAGATGAGTTGCTGTTTAACCCATATTTTTGAGATGAGATTCACAATATATAAAGTTTATAATATATGACATAAATATATAATTTAATAATTATTACCCGGCAGTTGCGAAATTATCATGTGTTAAACACAATATGCATTTTAATTACATACAAAAAAATCCAAGTTCATTTTATAATGTTTGCTAGATCATAGGGAAATTACTAAATTATATTCGATTGATGTAAGTGTAACAATACTTTTAATTTGATAAAGAATTAAATCATTAAAACAAATTGTATCTTATAAGGTTCTCTTATATATGATGATAGTGTAAAACCGACCCACAAAATGTTGAAAAGAATGAAATAAAATCGAAAGAATTACCGCCAAATTTTTTTTCTTCAGAAATAACACCGACGAATTAACGCACGAAAGAAATAACACCTAAATACATTTGGTTTATATTCAAAAATTAAATAACCAACTAAGGAATTAATCCTCAAAAGAAATACCAACCAAAATAATTGTTATCTAATATTAAAATAGAAATAATACCTGACGAATTAACCCCTGAAAGAAATAACAGCCAAATATATTTTTTTTATATTCTAAAACAAAAAAATAACCGCCAATTGGCCGGTAAAAATTGTTTTTTCTTCAAAACTAAACGAAATAACCTCCAAAAGAAATAACACTTAAAATAATTTTAAACTAATATTAAAATGGAAATAACACCCGACGAATTAATCCCCGAAAGAAATAACACCCAAATATATTTTTGTATAATCAAAAATAAAATAACTCCAAAATGAATTAACTCCCAACTTTTTTGAATTTACGCTCAAATGATTTTGCTGTTCAAAACTAAACGAAATAACAACCGACGAATAAACTCCCGAAAAAAATAACACCCAAACAATTTTATTTTAAATTCAAAAATGAATTAATCTCTAAATGAATTAACGTTCGAAATAAATAACACCCAATTTGTTAAAATATGATTTTTTAAAAGGAAAATTTAAGCGTGTTTTACAATTAAAGTATATTTTGGGTCTTTTGGGGGTTATTTCATTTTTATTATAACCAAAATATTTATTTTGTGTTATTTCTTTCGGGGCTTATTTCGTCGAGTGTTATTTCGTTTAGTTTTGAAGAGAAAATATTTAAACGGTAAATCCAAAAATGTAGTCAGCATAGAGTAGTGAGTAGCGTCACGGCTTTGTATCCAAGAGGTTCCGGGTTCGAGACTAAATAGGGTCAAAAAAAATTTCACAACCGGACTACCACATTTATAAAAAGCGATCGCAGTGGTTCGGAAGTCACTTAAAGCCGTTGGTCCGCCTATATGACACCAACTGATAGGGTTC
>JANSTW010054590.1:0-12080 GCA_027564275.1 Diadocidia ferruginosa
TTGAAGGTTTGAATCGCTAATATTAGCTTTGCATACAAATATTTAAGCCAAAAATAGTCTACTTTTAGGCGAAAAAATATATTTTGTTATTTACTATACAACTGAACCTTCACAGAGCATACTTATTCTACACATACTTCTTGGCCAATTTTAGCTGGTGCTGCCGTACAGGCGAATTGCTGCACGGCCTTCCTTTAATAAAAAAGATATGTTACGGCGGAGAATCGAACCCGAACCACTACATTTACTAGACGAGCATCTAACCACTGTGCCACACGTTCATATAAGAAGATTGAATTTAAACTACTATATAAGGTTAATGTACAAATGTTAATACCAATATTACATGTGTATGGTTTTGTAAATTAAATATCAGCGTCTTTTTTGCGTGCTTACGCGTGAGACAGATGACATGTCGATAATGTAGAAAATTAAGTACTTCAAATTTGTACTTAAGTAGAAATATTCTTAAAAAAAAAATACTTTCGCAAGATCTAAAGATCCTCAAAGTATTTTTTTCTCGAATGTATTGAATATTTAATTAAATTTTTTAAATTTATCAAAAATACAATGTTTTACAGACAAGAATACTGAGTCTTTTTGTCGATGTCATGGTCAAAAGGTTTACCAAAATTATTTCAATTTATATTAATTCTTTCCATTAAAAATGGTAATAATTCTGTCAAATCCTCCTGCTAATGAATTGAATAAAGCAACTCTAAAATCCTTTTTATTTTTATATGTTATGAATAATTAATTAAAATATCTATTTATTTACCTTGTTTGTTTTAATTGAGTGTATTATTATATTTTTATATTTTATATGGATTTAATTTAATTATTTATTATTTACATTATGTGATATATTTTGTTTAAAATAATAAAATTTATTAAATCATTTTATGCAATAAATATATAATATTATGTTAATTCAATTAAGTAATTTTATGGGGGGCAATTTACTAGATAAATATTTTTTTAATATTTGCAAAATTTATAATTGAACATATTTCGGAATAAAGTAGCTTTTATGAAATTGTGTATATTTAATTTTTAATCAAGAAAATTATAATTTAATGCATTCAAATTGTTTGACAAATTTGGTTTTCTTAAAGAATATTTTTGAAAAAATGTAAATAAAATAAATTTTAAATTGCCTTTTCAAAGAATTTAACTCTACTTTTTAAGTTCTTAAATCTTCTATTGATTTATGATCTTATTTAATTAGCTGCTTATAGCTAAATTTCAGTTTTCAAGTTTTTTTTAAATTGAAACAATTGTTTCAATCAACTCCAACATATTTCTTTGTAATTAGAATTTTGCGAATAATTGTCTAATTGCTTAAATACTAAAAATACTATAAGTTTATTCATGTTTTTCTTTAAATTTGATTAATCATGTTTTTTCTTGGTTATTTTTTAATTAAAATGTTTGCTTACATTCTATGCGGTGTGGTTTATGGAAAATAAAATATATTATATTGGCTTTTTGTTATTTAAAAATTAATTCTAATTAGATAAATTTCAATTATTTTGCTTAAACTATTCACATTTATTCTTAACCGTAATCATAATTTGATTTGTCTGATGTATTAGATATAAAGCACTGATAAAGACTGCATTGGCTCTGGAATGAGAAAGAAATTTTATTAAATAAAATTCAACAGGTTTTCTAAGTTTTATCACTAAAGTCTTCATTTTCAAATCAATCATTTTATGGAGAAAATGGACTTTAATGATAAAACAATTGTCACTTACTGTGCCTCCTTAAAATATTCCTTCAGGGTGGTGCTGAACTTCTTCGAGTACTTGACAAACTCCTTCTTACGCTGCTCCACCGCCTGTTTGCCCGATGTGCCCGGTATGAAGCCAACAACCTCATTTACCGCATCCAAAAGCTTCTTAATGGCACTGGCAATTTCCTTGATTGTCTCCAGAAACGTTTTGCGATCGCTAATCTCGTCGGGAATGCGACTCAAGATTCGCTTTAGCGAAGCCGACTTTTTGTTCAGCTCCTGAAAGGCATCCTCGGTACGATTTAAACGATACTCTATCACTGAAATGGAAAACAGAATAAGAAACAGTTTTGGTCGAAATTTTAAACTTACAATCAGTTTCAGAAGCACCACCCTGAAGCCTAAGAATTCCTTCGTTCATATTTATGTTGAGGTCACTCTTCTTCAGCAGTCCAATGACAATGTCATACGAGAGGCCCGGATGAGCTTGCTCGGCCTTTGTTAGGGCTGTACGTAGAGTCTGCGAAGCAGTTACATCACGACGTTCCAACTAAACAATTAATTTAGAAAATTTAGAGTGACAAATTTTTTGTAATTTGGCAACAAAAAATGTTTTGCCACATTTTTGTAAAACTAGATAACAAATTAATCACATTTTAACAATTACCTACGCAATTAAAAAAATTTAATTAAATTGAAGAAAAAATCAAACTTTTACCTGTGACAATATTGGGCGTAAGAGGACGGGCAAAACCAACGATGTAACTGGCGTAGTATCTTCACCCATGGTCATTGCGTGCCGCTAATTTTGCTTTCAATTAGTAAAATATAAACGTCCTTACACTGTCTACTATAATTTATACATTAATTACAATAATAATTGGTTAATTTGAGCAATTATTTGCAAAGTATCAAACAATTTTGCACAAAAGCAGAAAATTGGTCTTTTATTTTGACAAATGTACAGAGTGAAGTTAGTTGCGATTGGATGAATTTCTTGCAAAATGTCAAAATGCAGTACTAGATTTTGAATGACAGCAGCTGCAAAAAATGCGATACTCACGTGCATATAACATTGTACGTGCGTTGTTAAATGTAAATTTCGAAAATGGCTTGAGGAGAAACTAAAAGCTTAATATATGGGAAAACTTTGACAGATTGAAGAAATGTAAACTATTTTCTTTGTCCAAAGAGAACAAAAATGCAATTTATCTAAAATTTGAAATTAATTTTATAGCTTTTTAGGAGACATTTTACTTAATTTTACGGATTTTTTTAGACGAAATTTATCCTTTTTAGCCGAAATTTAAATATTTTATTGAATTTAATCGCTTTTCGTATTTTTTTTTTAAGAATTTTAATATTTTTTACCCAAAATTTAAACATTTCAAAGAATTTGATAGCTTTTTAGCGATTATTCATTTTTTACCAAAACTTAAAATTCCTTGAAATTTAATTATAAAAATTATGCATTCAGATATAAATTTATAAAAAATATAATCACAAAAATACAAATTTCTACAGATACGTATTTTTGTATTTCGAAAATGACAATTTCGAAAAATGTATGTATTTGAAAATGTAAATATTGTGATTTTGTAAATGAGTAAATCAAATCCGAACCAAAAATCAAAATACTTACAATTAAATAATTAATTAAAAAATTTAAAATATTACAAGAAAACAATGTACTTTCGCTGCAATCAAATAAGAAGCCTTCTAAAAATCGCACAAAATCAAATTGCTTTATGTAACAAAGTGAGGTTATGCTCGACAAAAGATTCCTTTGCCGGTCTGTCCATTGAAGATGAACAAGTACAGAAATATCTTCGGCAAATTACCACAGAGTTTTACGACTTGCAAACTAAAAGCACATCTGCAGACTATCAACGTACAGCCAGTTTGAAGGCGTTGGTGGAGATTTTTGAGCAGAGAAATGGAGTGCTTCAGAACTTGGAGATTTTGGGGCAGGAAATGCAGGCGGAAAAAGACAAAGATTTATTGGCCTTGATGGAGGATGAAGAAAAGTCGTTCCGATTGTCAGTGTCATTGTTGAGCAATCAACTATTGGAGGCTATTTTTTCGATGGGAAGTCAAGACAGCTGCAGCTCAGTTTTTCTTGAAGTAACAGCCGGAGTTGGCGGACAAGAGGCTATGCTTTTTGCAAGCGAAATTCATGATATGTATTGTGGTTATTGTGGCTACAAGAGATGGGATAACGAATCATTGTCACTAGACACTACAGAGTTGGGCGGCATTAGACACAGTAGTTCTATTGTCACGGGGTCTGGGGTAAGTCTGCTGAAATTTGAGGCAGGCGTTCATCGAGTACAACGCATCCCGTCTACGGAAAAGAGTGGCCGTGTTCATACAAGTACAGTTACGGTGGCCGTTATCCCAAAACCAGACAGTTTAGATTTAAATATCAGAGATAAAGATCTGAAAATTGAAACAAAACGAGCTAGTGGAGCGGGAGGACAACACGTCAATACGACAGACAGTGCCATTCGGATTGTTCATCTGCCCAGCGGATTGGCAGTCGAGTGTCAAACGGAAAGGTCTTTGATTAAAAATAAAGAAATTGCCTTGAAGAGGCTGCAGGCTAAGCTGTGTCAACAACATTTTGAATCAGAGGTAAGATTAATGTGAAAATTTAAAAGTATTTTATTTAATTTCATTCCAGACAGCCACACAAAATGCCACCCGCAAGTCACAGGTCGGATCGAGCCTGAGGAATGAGAAAATCCGCACTTACAACTACAATCAAGATCGCGTAACCGATCACCGGCTAACCGATGGGGGAACTCTACACAATTTGAGTGGATTTATGGCTGGTGGACCGGAACTGGACGAACTTATTCAAAAACTAGATAATTCTCAACGAAAACAAGAAATTTTAGAAAAAATTAAATCAATAAAATAATTTAATTTACTTTGTAATATTTCCCCAATCACCGGCCGATCCAACGTGTGTCAAATGTTCTCGCACCGCCTTATCCAGAATATTCTGAACCTCTTTGCAGCCGTCCAAGGCCGTCTGTAGTACTTTGGGCAGGTGATCCAAATGAAAACGTTGTGACATTTCCATAAATGCAATCTTCTGTGAACTTGGCAATGAGGCAACAGTCAGCGTTGGCCCTCCACTACTTTCTTCCAGATGGGATACGTCCATCATTGGAATGTCACCGTTGGCTAGCGATGCTGTGCACGCACAAACGTACTCTTTGAGGCAAATTCCAGCATCAACTAAGGCCAATGTTGCAGCATTTACTGAAGCACAATAATTCCCCCCATCTGCCTGAAAATTAAGTAATTAAATCTAAAATCCCAACCTCTCTTAACCCTCCTTTACCTGCAACACCTCAATGTAAATGTCAATTTGCGATTTTGGATAGAGCTCCGTCTTGATGGCCGCACTTAACGCCTGCCGCAAATGAATTGTCATCTCTTGTGATTTGCGATCTCCGCGTGGCCGATTTTTTCGTTCGCCCGTTGAAAATGTAGCCGAACTATATTGGCAATTTACAATTGCCTCCTCTTGGCTACTCTTTTTCGCTGAAGCCTATTTGAAAAAAAAAAATTGAGGTTATGTTTGATGACGCAAACTCTTTTAACTAACCTGATGTGGTCCATAGACAGCAGCCAAAACTTTTGTGTTTCCCTGTTCCAGATAAGCACTGCCATCCGGTTGACTAAAAACTCCTAATCGGCACTGAATGCGACGCAACTCCGTGGATCGGCGACCGTCCATGCGAAGTCCCTGCTCGGAGATGAGGTCCTGACCCGACATTTTCCGCTAGTAAATATTTCTTTGGTTATATTCTTCACAGTAGCTTTTGGGGCAGCTGATTAAGTCAATTTTGTGGAATTATTTGCCGAATTCTAGTTCCCTCGCTGCTACGGTTTGTTTACCTTTTTGTGAAAATAAAATAAAGAAAGTTAGAATGAAGTTGGCTGCGATTGGTAAATAGATTTGCTTTAGTTGTGCGATGTAGGCGCAACTACAATTTATTTTTTGGACGGTTGGACGTTGGAAATAATTTAAAATTAAATTTAATGTTTTTTAAATTTATAATTACGATTTAATTTGCTAAAACTATTTTATTCTTATGGAAAGTTGGAATATTTTAGGGAGAATTCCTTTAAAACTCCTTGCAGAGTTTTCGAAGTTTTGAAAGTCTGCGAGGAGTTATTTAATTCATTTTATTTTTATTATTTTTAATTATCATAATTTATTTTTATTGTTTTGTTAATTTATTTATATATTTTTTAAGTATAGTATGAGTATGAAAAAATTAATTTTGACAATTTTTTTAAGGAAAGAAAAAATTCCAGTCAGTCTTTTGGGACTGAAAGTTTTATAAGGTTTAAGGTTAAGGCTTTTAGAATTCTCATAAAAGTCTTGAAATTTTATAGGCAGTCTTTTATAAGTCTCAAAAATGAATAGAATTTTTTAGTAAGTCTTGGAATTCTATATTCTTGACATTCTTATATAGAAGACTTTAAGAAATATTATTTTGGATATCCGACGAAAAAATTATATTACTATATAAGAATTCTCATAAAACTATTGCAAGTTTTAGGTCGACTGTTAAGTTCAATTTACACTACACCTTTTATAACATATGTCTCCTTATGTTTGTGTCTAAAAATCAGATTTTTAACAATTTTTTTTTAAAGTAATTTGATTAAATAAATAGTAAAAACAAAAAATATTATAACGAAAATTTAAATATGTCACCCACAGACTGTTTTTTAGACACAAACAAGAGACAAAGTTGGAATATTTTAGGGAGAATTCCTTTAAAATAGGTGTAGTGTAAATTGAGCTTAAGTCATTAAAGTTTGAATAAATTGAACTAATGTAAATTTTGAAAAGTATTTTAGAAGTTTTAGAAAGTATTAAAAATCTTATGGAAATCTTACTACAAGTTTTTGAAAAAAAATATGAAAATTTGTATCTAATAATTCCAATATGATATAGTTTTTAAGTAAATTAAATTTTTACAGCGACATGTAATTGACTTTTCAGTATAAAATTCACTTGTTGAATATATGAGATCTCATATATGTCTTTTTGCTGAAAATTACTATCATTGTATCACTATTTATGTATACTAATATAATACATATATTACTATAGGTCGTCTTTTAATTAGCTTTTTATAATTAAAAAGTAAAATGTAGGTCGCATAGTAGAATATATTAAAACGTATACTAGCTTCATTTCATATTCCTCTATATTTTATTATATCTCTCTACATGTGGACACAACATAATGGACTTTTTTGTATGATAATGTTTAATGGAACTTATAGTATACATAAAATGAAGTTATATTACTATAATTAATTTAATTTAAAAACAAAAGAATGTTTTTTTTATAGTTATTTACGTAATAGAAGTATATGTTTAGAGGACATACATAGGACATTAAATTATATTTTCCTTTTTTTATTATATAATGAATTATAAAATGTGTTTATTTAGTCTATATTCTATATAGAGTTATAGTTTGTGATGATGTGTTATTTCATAATAACATAAACCTTTTAATTATTTTTTCATTAGATTATAGACATTAGAGAGATTTGAAATTAGATAACTCAATATTATATAGTTATGCATATTTTACAGTATACGATTTTTTCTGTCTAAAAAACCGACTTTTATAACAAGAAATTTTGATACAATCAATTTCATTTTGATAAAAAATTATAAATGCAACAAATAATCAATAAAAATATTTAATTGAAAATAAAAAAAAAACTTTATTTTTAATAATCCAAAAAGGACCGCCAAAAAATATAGAAAAAAATTCATAAAATAGATCGAAAAATATATCAATATCAATTAAAAATAATATTTTAAAATGTGTGCCCCGAAGTCGTTTTTTCAGTCAAAAATATAAGGACATATGAAAAACTTATAGTGTAAATTGGTTTTTATAGTAACGTGTTGCTATAATATATTAATGAAAATTATATTCAAATCAAAAGTTAATAAACTATATAGACGTGACAGTTGTAAAATTTTGATAAGAGAATTTACAAAATCTATTTTTTAGCTTTAATGTTGGGGTAGGTCGTGATGTGAGTGTATAATCTTATAACCTTTTTTGCATGTTTCCTGAATATTTTAGAATCTACAGAATTCGATCGGATTTTTTTTTTGGCTTCAGTGTCGATGGGAAAATTCAAACATCTCCGATAATTGCATATCATCGAAGGGGTGGTAAAAGGGTGGAGAAGTCGAAAAAATCAAAAACTTTTTTTACACAAAATATGGCCCTTGATAAAGGATTCGAATAAAAATAATAATCTAGAAGAATTCGAAAATTTCTCATACTAATTAATTTAAATGAAAATTGCACTATTTTCTACGAAAATTTCAAACATGAGAAAGATTACCAGTTTTTTCATATAATTTCCAAGTGGTCATCGATAGCAAAATTTTGATTGCACATGTAGAACATAGAATTAGAGCTTTACAATTGTATATCAAAAAGTTTTCAAAAAAATTCAATTTTTCAAAAAAAAATATTTTACCGAAAAAAATCCTTTACAAGTAGTAGGGCTAAATATTGACGAAACGCTCTTTTGTAAGAATTTGTCGTGAGTTTTGCACTTACCCACTTCATATTTTCCATAAAAATGTTAAATTATGTAAGAAAAATTATAAAAATATTTTTTTTCATTTTTGATCATCAGCGCCGACGGAAAAATTTAAAGACCTCCGAAAATGGCCAATTCTCGAAGGGGTGGTAAATCTGTCAAGGAGTTAAAAAAGTCAAAAACTATTTTTATACAAAATATACGTCTAGGTAGAGATTTACAATAAAAATAATAACATGGAAGAAATTGAAAATTATCTATACTAATTAATTAAAGTTAAAATCACACTATTTGCAAATTTGAAAATTTCAAACAAGCTAAAGAACACAAGTGTTTACCCTATAATTTCAATGTGGTGATCGATAACAAAAATCTGTTGGCGCATGAAGAACATTGAATTTAAAGCTTTAGAATTGTACATTGAAAGATTTAAAAAAAAAATTCAAAACAATTTTTTTTTTGAAAAAAATCCTTTACAAGTATAATAAAGAAAATTGTTGACTTCTATTTTTGAAGAATTTGACGTGAGTTTTGCAATTATAAACTTCAAAATTTGCTCAAAAATTTTAAATCATGTTAATAAAATCATAAAACTCAAGTTTTTCATTTTGATCATCAATGTGGATGAGAAAATTGAAAGACCTCTATAAAAATGTATAATTCTCGAAGGGGTGGTAATAAGGGGTGTCATCTATATTTAACATTTTTTAATTTTGTAATGAGGTCACAGAGTGACAAAATAATATTTGTTTTAAAATAATTTTCTTAATTATTAAGTATACCTATATAAGTATAATTGTTTTTTTTGACATGCAACGTGCAAATTAGTCTGAGTATCGTTTTTGTTAGAGTATATGCGGGGTTAAAGTATCCGTAATGTCATGGTTTCTATAAATCCTATGTATGGCCAATTATTTTATATAAAATATATTATATATGAACGAAACAGACATCGTATATTTAGTACATTTTTTTCAACGGATTTTTTGCATTCAAAATCGTAAATGTTTAAATTAATTGACTATCGCTTTTGTCATTTTCTTTCTATATATAGTGATATAGTCAATGTGTATAAAAAGGATATGCCTTTAAATGCGGATGTTTTTCTCTCTATAGAATATTATATAAATGGATAAAACATTTCTTTAAATAATTGAAATAAAACATATATTATATAACTAAACTACGTCTCAATATAGATCATTTATGTAAATTATTTATAAATAAATAATCTTATATATAATTCGAACGATGGCATAATAATCATACACATATAAATATATAATTCATAACATCAAAACATCAACAGGCACAATATTGGCATTTTCAATTATTTTAAACAGCCGCATATATTTCATATACTTGATATAAATAAATGTAAAGGTATAGCAACAGACTTAACAATTTATTATAATAATGCACCGCGCACATAAAAAACTACCCTTGCAGAACACACATATTTCCGGTGAATATTTTATTATTAATTTGTTGTTGTTGTTATTATTTTATGATATACAAGACATTGTTTATATATATGAGACGGCGAAGAAGACAGTGACATGCCACAAATATATACTTAAGAGTGCCCACTACTAAGGTAAAGGTACGGGGGAACTCAAATAACTTCTTAACTAGTAGACTTTTTTTCTAGCATTTTTGTATAGTAAGTTAACAATGAATAAAACTCAGAGTTAGCGTTAAACATTTTTATAAATGTTGTTATTTTGTCAACTAAGCTCATGTAAAACGCATGTACCGGAGAGCTCAATTTACCAGCAATTTACATAAAAATATTAATTGTTTTTTTAATTCTATACATTCCTTGTTTATATATCTCGCAGTTAAGCGTGACGGAAATGTTAAAAAAATTTCCGTTATAATTAATTTTAATTAAATTTTACACACCTGCATTTCTAATATACTTTTTTACATACAAAAAATATGCAAAAACACAAAGGAATTGCGAGTATATTCATTATAGTTCATTATATACAACTCAAAATGAACTTCTATATCTCAACCTATATCCCAACCTTAAGTATTATAATCTATATATATATTGTAATATTAAGCATAAATAATTTATTTAAAATTCGACAATAAAAATACCAAAAATATATAATTAATATAAAACATGTCGCATATCTATATGTATACATAACTATATAAGTATATAATCAAATTCAAATTCTATATTGTATATACTATATAGGTATAAATAATTAGCTTAATTAAACCGAAAATTGATGCTTTATTTAATAACTAATTTTCAAAAGCGTCTATATACCTATATGTATATAGTTATATAAATTATAATATATAAAAACACCTATAAATCCCTTTATATACAATAAAAATAATACATATTCTATATTATATATTCTATATACTCTATACATTTCCACTTCATAAAATATATATATATGAAAAACAGAAACATTATGTACAATAGGTATATGTACGTACATATAAATTCTATATATTATATAAATAGGAAATATCAATTACCATCGTTTTCTAAAATTAAGCTTAACCTGTGTTACCGCAGAGCTTTTCTCATTACCCCTATATATACATAACGAATAAATGTTCCCTTATTATATAAGTATATAATAGTATCATATAAAACCCATGTAAAATCACTAAACTTGTATAATATCCTAGATGGGGTATATAGAGGTATTGGCAGAATTATAAGGACTATATACATGTTTTATATTGTTTGTTTTTTTAATAAAAGAGGGATGTGTTCTGCAACACATTGATAAAAATCTAAAAACCAGACCAGCCCACATCTCTGGGAAAAAAGGGATATTTGCACAATATTCCTTAGGCTATACATTAATCATTGTAAAGTTGTTCGAAATAGTTGAGTTTTTTTTTGTGTTAAATTACCAAACGACACATAATTTTCTTGCGGTCAAATTTATGTGAAAATTGCGGAATAATTACAACCGAAAAAATAAAATTTAGTATAGAAAAATCGAAAATGTCCACAAAAGATTTGCAATTTAACGGCGACAATAAATTGTCCATACAAGGATCAACATTTGTGTCAAAAACACCATTTTTAATCGATGATATTTTACATCAACATAACAATAATAGTAATAATAGTAATAGTCATGGCCAGCAAGTTATAATATCCGCCGCAAACAACAATAGTAATAAAATTAGTGCCAATAATAAATTTAATAATAATAATAATGTTTGTAGTGAGAATTCAGTGATAAATAATAATAATAATAATAAAAACTTAAGGATTAGCAGCAGTGGAAATAATGATTTAATATCGGCAATTAATGCCACTGAAGAGGATTATAGAAAAATGTTACAAAATGAAAGGTACGAAAATTAAGTAACAACTACTAATGACTAAAAAATCAGAAACCATAAAATTGAGTTATTGAATTTTAAAATTTTTTGCAATTGTCAATTTTACATATCTGGTCTTAACGAATCTGAGAATCCACACACTACACAGAGAACTATGCACTAACCATCCGGCGGGTTAAATATATTTTCTATGGTTAAGTAACAAAATAACCATTTTAAGTGTAAGAAATACCCGCCGATAGTTTGAATTACCCTAATTTATTTTTTTACCCTCGGATATTTTAATTAAGGCTCTATAACATAGACAGGTGGCGATTAACGGTGGGTCCGGGAACTACTAGTACAAACAATGTACAAAAGATAAAAATCTTATTTTCTCCTGTCGGGCTCCTAGC
>JANSTW010054601.1:0-12079 GCA_027564275.1 Diadocidia ferruginosa
CTCTTTTAAAGAGCTAACAAAATTCCTATGAGAATTCCATCAGACAACTAGAACTTCCAAAACTTCCAATAATTCTATAAAACTGCAATTAGAATTACATAGGACTTCCAAGATTTTCCAATAGGACTTCCAAGATCTCCAAAATATTTTCAAATTATTTTCAAAACTTTCAAAAGACTTGAAGACTTACAAAGGACTTTTTAAAAACTTCCAAATTAATTGCAGATATTCCAAAAAACTTTTAAGACTTCCAAGACTTCTAAAAGATCTTCAAAATTACTTTTAAGACTTCCAAAAGACTTTCAAAAACTACAAAAAACTTCAAAAAGATTTTCAAGACTTCAAAAATATTTCCAAAATTTCCATAAAAGACTTGAAGACTTACAAAAGATCTTCAAAAACTCCAAAACACTTCAAAAATACTTTCAAGACTTCAAAAAGGTTTCCGAGATTTCCAAAAGACTTAAAAACTTCCAAAAGACGTTCAAAGAATATACCAAAGACCTTCTAAAATCTTCTAAAATAATTCCAGAACTTTCAAAAAGGCTTACAAAATGTCCATAAGATTACTAGGACTTCACTAAAACTTGCAATAATTCTAAAGAACTGCGATTAAAATTCCATACCTCCAAAGAGTTTAATAAATATTTATAAAAGACCTAAAATCTTCCAAAATAATTCCAGAAATACCAAAACAACTTTCAAAACTTCTAAAAGATCTTCAAAATTACTTCTAACACTTCTACACTTCCAAAAAATTTCCGATATTGCCAAAAGACTTAAAAACTTTCAAAAGACTTTCAAAAATATTTACAAAAGACTTGAAGACTTACAAAAGACCTTCTAAAATCTTCCAAAATATTTCCAGATTGTCTAAAAAACTTTCAAGACTTCCGAGACTTTTAAAAAATCTTCAAAATTACTTCTAAGACTTCCAAAAGAATTTCAAAACTCCAAAAGACTTCAAAAATATTTTCAAGACTTCAAAAAAATTTCCGAGATTGTCAAAAGATCTAAAAACTTTCAAAAGACCTCCAAAAATATTTCCAAAAGACTTGAAGAATTACAACAGACCTTCTAAAATTTTCTCAAATAATTCCAGGTTTAAAAAAAACTTTTAAGGACCAAAAGATCTTCAAAATTACTTCTAAGACTTCCAAAAGACTTTTAAAAACTCCAAAAGACTTTAAAAATATTTTCCAGACTTCCAAAAGATTTCCGAGATTTCCAAGACTTGAAAACTTTCAAAAGACCTTCAAAAATATTTCCAAAATTTGCATAAAAGACTTGAAAAAAGACCTAAAATCTGCCAAAATAATTCCAGGTTGTCTAAAAAAACTTTCACCTCTTCCAAAACTTCTAAAATATCTTCTAAATTAATTCTAAGACTTCCAAAAGACTTTCAAAAACTCCACAAGACTTCAATAATATTTCAAGACTTCCAAAAGATTTCTGAGTTTTCCAAATGACTTGAAAATTTCCAAAAGAAATTCAAAAATATTTCCAAAATTTCCATAAAAGACTTGAAGACTTACAAAAGACCTTCTAATATTATCCAAAATAATTCCTGGTTTTCTAAAAAAAACTTTCAAGACTTCTAAAAGATCTTCAAAATTACTTCTAAAACTTAAAAAAGACATTCCAAAAATCCACAAAGACTTCAATAATATTTTTAAGATTCCAAAGAAAATTCCAAAAGACTTTATAAAACCCTTCCAAAGACATAAGACTTCTAAAGACTTCCAAACTTCAAGTCCTTCCAGGACTTCCATTAGGCTTTCATAAGATTTCCAAGACTGCAAAAGCTACATTAATACGTTCAAGACTTCTAAAAGGCTTCAAAGTTTTCCAAAAAAAAACCTTCAATACAATCTTTAAAAAAAGACCTCCGGGATTACCATTAGGCTTCCAAAGCATTTTTGTAGCCATTACTTGATAAGGCTTCCTCGACTTCTACATCTTCTATAAGAATTATAAGGATTAAGACTTTAAAGAGTCTTAAGACTTCTAAAGGTGATTAACCCTTAGGTTTATCCGAAATTTTCAATAATCAAGCCATCGATATATAAGTGATCCCAAACGACTTTTCTGAGAAAGTTTTCAAGAAAATACAGAGTTGGAATTTGACTATTAATCAGAAAAACTAGAAAAAAGAATTGTCCGTCTGTCTGTCGCCGAATTTCTGGACACAATAATGGATTAAACCATTTGACGGATTTAGCAAAATTTTGGTGAGGGCGAGTTTGTAATAGTTTCATACTCTAGGCAAGGGAAAGTTTCTCTGAGTTTATAATTATCTAGGTCAAAGGGCAAGCGAGGGACTTCCATACCATTTTCTTTGTAAAAATAGCCGAAAAATGTTTCGCCTTTGAAAAACACAATTCAATCGCATTTATATGGATTATCTCATACAAGCAAGATGATTCGAATCAAATTCGACGAATTTCGAAAATCATCAATTTCAAATCTGCCCTTGTTTATGAGATGATCCATACAAATGCAATTGAATTTGGGTTTTCAAAGGCAAAAACTCGAATGGTTTACTTTGAAATCGATATCAAAGTAAACCATACAATGCTTTTTCAATAAAATAAACTTCGGTACAGTTTCGCATTGTAAGAAATAAAAACGCGCAGACGTAAAAATTCTAAACCATTTAAATGCGTTATTTTGGATAATAAATAATTTGTATTCAAAATATCGCATATGAATGGTTTAGAATTCAGGTCGCAGGGTTCTTTCAGTGATTTTTTTATTTAATCAAGGTGTATGGAATTAAGGATACACCCAGAAATTTACTGGCCTTAAACAATACAAAAAGCCTTATCTGCAATGAAGAAATCATTGTTCTGCCATTGTAGATAGAGTTCTTCAAACAAATCAAACTATTAACTTTAAATGGTTTCGCGGTTTTCGATCAACGAAAACCAAACTTTTTTATATTTTAACAACAAAAAGAAATTTAAAATTTAGCTAAAAATCACGAATTACCTTCAGATCTTCTCATCATTTATAGAATGCCAAGTGATTTTAGGTTTTATAACGAAATCCCGATAACTCAGTGCGTCCAGCTGATGAATCTGCAAGAACAGTGGAAAAAATTTATATTTTCAAAAAATGATTTAAAAAATGTCCACTAACATGTTTTCTGACATAACGAACAAGTGTCTCCAGTCGCTCATAATCATCCAAATTTGAATTGAAAAATCGTTGCCACAGCGCTCCGGCCAAAACACGATCTTCGCCCATCAATCCCTCGTCGTATGCAATGAGGGCGGCTTGAAATTGTTGCGACAAAATTTGAATTTGTGCGCGAGTGCCACTTGGATTGTTAGCGCCCAGCTTCTTCGATCGCGTACTCACATCAGACCACAATGCTTCGACAATAACATTTCGCATAAATCGGCCGTTCTCACCGGTTTCCTGGCCTTCGGCCATTGCACGCACCAAAACCATCCATACGTGAAGTTCTGTCACCAAAAACCACGAATTAAACGTGTTCGGCATGTTGAATTTGTCGAAAAAATCTTTATAAACAATTCGATCGGCTATCGATTCGTACATTTGGTAACTGGAGATGCGAAGGCGCTGGAAAAAATTATTTTAAAATTAAGGCTTATCTTGCCATATCTGAAACTTACCGATTTCGAAGCGTCTGGTGACCAACCAAATTTCTTTAAAACTTTTCCCAAAATTCCACTCGGTTGATTCGGTGTGTCTAGGGTAAGAGTTGTGCTATGTGTAGATTGTGGACATTTTTGCCTGAAATTCTGTGGATTATTTGGATTTTCTCGGTTGTTTGTGGTCAGCAGTTTGTGGTAGGCTTTTGATGGACATGTTGTCGGACGCATTGCATTTTTGGCGGGAAGGGCAGCCTAAATTTTTAAGAAAATCCATTTTAATTAAAAAATTATAAATTATTTTAATTTTTATTCGAGGGTAAAAGCACAGGTAAAAGCTTTGTAGTTTTATGTAACAGAGTCCACAAAAAGTGGTTCAAACAATTGTCAACAATTATAATGTAAACAGGATTCACTCACCTGTACAATGGCTCGTCTATAAATATACATTTTTAAATTAATTGCATAAAATTGTTGGTATTTTTAATTATTTTTTAAAACAAATTCACATAACAAAACAACATAACCAAACAAAAAGTCGCAATTTTTCAGTGCACCGTGAGCGCGTTCCGTTGCAACGCTATGCTAAGATGCAGGCTTCCCGCACACACATTTTGAAATTTTTGTTTATGAATATAGAAAGAAAACAACAAATCAACAATTTTTGGGGAAATTTAGGAGTTTTTTTGTGTGTAATTTATCTAAAAATAACTGTAGTATTGTACCTAGTTATACTATTAATATAATAACTAATGAGATTGAGAGAAGAAACGGCTGTTTTTCACTAACACAAAACACAATACAACATTGGGGCATAACCTATACCAAATTGATGAGTATAGCCATATTTTTTGGTGATCAGAGGGGGGGGGGGGTTATACTTTATGAGGAAACTTATCTGTTGGTATCATATAGGCGTACCAACAACTTTATAAGTTACTTCCGAACCACTGTGATCTTTTTTTATTTATTTATTTTTTTTTAGATATTTTAGGAATTTAGAAAAATTTCGAAGAATTTGTATTTTATTTTTAAAAAATTTGTAAAATTTATCAAATTTTGAATGAGTGGGAAGCCTGCTAATATCACGCAGCGCAGTATACGCGACGCGGTACGTCAACACCACTGTACACTCAAAGCAAAAAGTTCACTTTGTTTTGACAGCTGAGCATTTTTTTCGCACAATAAATTTTCCTCGCCACAGCGAGTGTCCTCTGCACGTAAAGTAGTTTTGCGCGTAATTTTCTTGTGCATAAAACAAAGATTTTCTTTTCTATTGAATTTCTGTTTTTCATTTGAAAATTAATTGATGGAAAATTAGTTTCCTTGTACAATTTGTGTGAAAATTCATTGAAAACAAGCCAATCGGGCGCGGGTTAGCGAAACGAATAAAAATGAACTGTAAAAACTTGGACGTAATTTGTCGTGTTTGCATGTTGGATGGATCTAGGAATATTTTCCAAAAATCTACAAACCATAAATCATCAACTAGTGTAGTTACAACAATTGGAGCAGCTGCGAAAACTCCAACAACAACAACAACATCCTCGGAGAATGTGTCCTCAATAGAACGTCTATTGGAAAAGCTGCGCTATGTCACAATGATTAAGGTCAAGGTTTTTTTTGTTGTTGCTATTTTTATATTAGGAAGGGGGGGGGGGTTAACCTATATTCATCTACTCGTATTTTAAACTAATGCAAAATATTGACTTCGTACCTTTTGTTTTGTTTTTCTTTTTCTAAAAAGAAAATGCGTATTTTACGCGCGAAACCAGGGTTGCCAAAAACTAATTTCCGGAGTGAGTCGATTTTTCCGGAAAAAAAATCCTGAACATTAGAATTTATGACCAAAAAATGTTTGTGATTTGTGTAGACTGCGAACTTTATGAGGTAGGGTTGCTACTAGTTTATATTTTTTGTCCGGAATTAGATTGTTTTGACCCTTCACATTGGGTGAGTGGGACAAAACCGTATTCTAAATTAATTTTTTTTATACCAATTTTAAAAAGTAAATCATCAATAGGGATGTCAACAATAAACAGTCAAAAATACGGTTTTTGTACAATAATTTTTGGGTCAGGGGGCCCCTCGAAATCTCTGCTTTGAGTCTCGATTTGAGGTTAATTTCTTCTCTCTGCTATATCATTTGGTTCGCTTTTAAAATTTTAATAATTTCAATTGATTTGAGTGTCTGGGAAGACCTCCTTTGGAGTGAGAGGCAGGAAAGAGCGGGTTTTAAAAAGAGCAAAATGTACCTCAATTCAAAATACGGTGAACTTTATAAGATTAAGGTAAGAAATTTAAGAAAATCATGGCGCAAATCATTCCGAAAATTACGGAAATCGTTTCCGAAATCGAATATCATGAGACCACATTTTTTCTAATGGTTTCCCCATTTCAAAAATCTCCGAGGAGGCATAACGAAAATTTATACTTTTTGTCCGGGGAAAAGCATTTCTCCGAATGCCCCAGGGCTGTTAAAAAATCTCCGGGTGAGCACAATTTTTGGAAACCAAAAATAAGTTTTAAAATTCAGGGTTGCCTATAGTGTATATTTTTTTTCCTAGGTGTACTCTAGGGCTTTTAGAATAATCTCCTAAAAATTAGTTTTGAGGCGGGAAATTAGGGTTGCCCGTACTTTTATTGTCCGGATATATCTCAGTCCTTTTAGAAAATCGAAAACCAGAATTTATGATCAAAAAATGAACTTTGAGGAGGGAATTAATAGTTTGCTAATACTTTTCTTGACCGGTATGTATCAGGGTTTTTAAAAAAGCCCCGGGCAAGCGGAATTTATAACCAACAAGTGGACTGGAATTTATGTTAAAAAAATGGGCTTTGAAGTGGGAAATTAGTATTACCAATACTTTTTTGTCCGGATGTCTCAGGGATTTCAGAAAATCTCCAAATGGGCAAAATTTATGATCAACGAAATGGATTTTAAGGTTTTAAGGTATGAAATTAGAGTTACCAACACTTATTGTCCGGGTGTCTCAGGGCTTAAATGGTTTTAATGTAAGAAATTAGGGTTGCTAAGATTTTTTTTTTGTCCGGGTGTCTCAGGGCTTTTAGAAAATCTCCGTAAAAACAGAATTTATGATCAAAACTTAGGTTTTAATGTAAGAAATTAGGGTTGCTATGACTTTTTTTTGGCCGGGTGTCTCAGGGCTTTTAGAAAATCTCCGGAAAAACAGAATTTATGATCGAAAAATGGGCTTTGAAATTAGATTTACCAACACTTATTGTCCGGGTGTCTCAGGGTCTTTAGAAAATCTCCGGAAAACCAGAATTTATGATTAAAAAGTGGGTTTTAATGTAAGAAAGACTTTTTTTTGTCCGGGTGTCTCAGTGCTTTTAGAAAATTTTCGGGAAACCAGGATTTATAATGGAAAAATAGGCTTTGAGGTGTGAGAAATTAGGGTTGCCAACACTTTTATTGTCCGGTTGCCTCAGTTTAGATAATCTGAGCGCGAGCAAAACCTATAAACAATTTAAAAATATTTTCATTAATATTCCAATTAATAATAATTTTGTTTTTCTCCCACCAAAAAAAACAGATAGACGAATCGGAAAGCATGCCCTATCTGTTGTGCGATCTTTGCATCGTACAATTGAATGTTGCGTACAATTTCAAACGAAAGGCGGTCGAAACTGATACGAAAATTCGTCAATATGTTATTGAGAATGGTCTGAATGTATCGCCAAGCTCGGCTTCATTGGGTTCTTTGGTCGTCGAAAAAACAACGCCAACCCCATCAAGTTTGTGTGGAAATTTCCAACAATTGCATTACGATAGCCGCAATCAACATAACAATGTACACGCTCCGCTCATCCTAAAGACCGAACCAATTGATTATGAAATCTTATCGGACATTACAATCGAAACGAATACGGAAAATGATGAGAATGGATTTAATGGCAATAATCTGTCGAATACACCGCGCACCGATACAACGTCCACAACGGCCGAGCCCGTCAATAGTTTAGGTAGCAATTTTCACTTTCAATCCATGGTGCATGTTATCGATAATCAACTGCTGAAAACAACCACAAACGAGGACAATGACTTTGTGCATAAATATTTAACACAAAATCAAGATTTAACTCTGGACAAAAATTTCGATTCAAATGAACAACGACCGAACCTGATTGTAGCATCGAAGAAAAACCCAAAGGATGATCATGCAAACGTGCAAGTCGAACTAAACAATACGAAAAAGGACAAAAGTGATGGCCAGAAAGAAGCTTCAACAACGGTACCAAAACCCAAAATTACTGTAAAATTAGGCAAAAATTTCATGTACAGAGAACTGATAAACATGCGAAATAATTTAAAAGAGAAACCGAAAGAGTTTCCCAATCTTAAGGAAGCGTACCCATTGCGCAACAAAGTCAATCCGAAAACGAAGAAAGATGGCACGGGCAATTTTAAAGTAAACCCAGTCAATCGATTGAGACAAAAGATAAAATTGGAAAAGTTGTCACCAAGATCGTCGCCAATTGTGGTGGAACAACGTAACCGAAAACCGCCAACACCTACGTCCGTATCGGTCCGAGAGAAGATAAAAGACAAAAAACATTTAATACTTGAGAAATATGCATTTCTGAGGGAAACCAAACGAACATTTAATAGTAATAAGACAAAACAGCCGTCTGTCCAACCGGTGAAGGACTCGGTCAAACTTCCGAAGGGAGCGCAAAAAGTAATGTTTAAATTGAAAAATGGTGACGTCACCAATTTAGTAGCTGCTGCACCGATAAAAAAACGCCGAAAGACAATTATTTCCGAACAAAATAGCACAGCTGCAACGAAACCCGCACAGTGATATAGATTCAATAGGTCTAAGTGCATTTGCTGTAAATATTATTAAACGATAAAATCTTCTGATTTAATTGTTTTACATTTTAGTTGTTGCAAAAAAGTTATGTCTAACCGTAGCTTAACTAAAAAAAAGGAAACACTTCAGTTCCTTTTTTTAGTTATGCTGCGGTTAGACATCACTTTCTTGCAAGTCGTCTAGAAAAAAAGAAAGAGATAGAGAACAAGAGATACAAAAATGTCGTCACTCAAATGAAACAGAACAAAACTTTTTACTAGAAAAAAGTCGTGTTCAAAAAAAAATCTTTGCACTTAGACTTTTTGCTAAAAAGGCTATCTCTTTCTTTTTTCAATAGAAGACTTGCGAAAAAGTTATATTTAACAGCAACTTTAACACAATTCTTTTAAATGCAAAACAATCGTTTTAAAAGCTAATTTTATAAATATATTTGTGTAATACACTGCATTGCGTGCCATGCGACATAAAACGCCCAAAAGCTTTCAAAAGCTTTAAAAAGCACATACACAAAACAAAATATTTTTTTTGCTTCTCTGCTAAAACCGCTTAAATACAGCGATGGGTTTACAATAAAAGTATTATATTTTAAGACTGTTTTTTCGGTTTTAGAATTATGAGCTTTTGCAAGCTTTTGAGCGTTATGTCAAATTCCCGCTGCATTGCATATAATGAACAATAAGTTATGTATAAATATTTGCAAATTTTTTTCAGCAATTTTGACACACAAATTAAATTTATTTTTTTAAATTTAAGATCGCTTAACTAATTTTAAAATTCTATCAATAGTGAGATAATATGACATAACGTCCACAAATAAAATAAACGGTGACACGACAAAACACCCAAAGACATTACGCCCAAAAGCAATATCAACATAAAAATATTTATTGGTTTGTGGCTTTACTAAAAATCCCCATAAATTTCCTTTTTAAAAATTATAAACAAACCGATGGGCTACTACTTTGGCTGCTATAGCTGGTTTAGGAATTAGAAAAAGTAAGAAAAAAAGCTTTTAACGTTATTTCTTTAGGTGTTATATCATGTCAAAAAGCCGCCCAAAAACTTTCAAAAGCTCTACTTAATACAGGGTGTTTGTCTCATGTTAAAATCGCTTGATGCACTTTCAGTGCTAGGTACTTTCGATGCTAGACACTTTCAGTGCTAGGCACATTCATTGTAAACCTATCGCTTTATTTATCATTTTCAGAAGGGACATTCTAGTGGTTTTTAGCAAAGACACTAAACCATTTTTTTATCGATTTTAGCGATTTTATAAGCTTTTAAGAGCTTTTGGGTGTTATGTCTGTTTATAATTAATATTAATATATAAAATCAAAAAAGACAAATATAATACAAAAAAATTAATACGTACACCTAATATAATGTTAAGTTTATAATAAATTATTTATTAAAAATTTGTTATATCAAAGACAATGGAAATATAAACATGTCGACAGAAGAAAATGATAGATACAGAGATACCGTATAGTCTATGCCGGTTGTTATGTAAAATTAAATTTGATTGTCGAGACGCAAAAAAAAAATGCATCGGCAAAACAGCCGTGTCAACATATCTATATTTGAATTGTCTTTGATTATATATTTAGGAAAAATTAATAATATTGAGCTTAACATATATATTTTTTTATATTAAATTAAGGCATCCCACATAATTAACAATTTTCCATTCATATTTAACATTTTTAGCAATATTATTTATTTAAAAAAATCCATTTACTTTAGTGTAAAAGTTATATATTCCATAAACACGTTACAATCACCCACCCGCCCCGAATATTCTCAATTAAATGTACAAAATATAATAAATTTATGTTAAATTAAATAATAAGTAAAAATATATTTGCAGTTCATACTAAAATGTCGATAGAAAGGGGGCATTTTTGTCATTATAGCGAACAATCAGAGCCATCTAGCGCATTTGTGTTATGTTCCCTATGCTTCCTCGCTTTGGAGTAAAGGACACGATGATGATGATCTAAGCGCAGACTTTCATAGTCTACACTTTTAGTGTAAATTATGGCGCAGACATTACAAATTAGTGTATACAATGTAGACAATACTGTAGAAAGTGTCGACAATGAAGACAGTGTCGACAATGTAGACAGTGTCGACAATGTAGACAGTGCCGACAATGTAGACAGTGTCGACAATGTAGACAGTGCCGACAATGTAGACAATGCCGACAATGTAGACAGTGTCGACAATGTAGACAGTGTCGACAATGTAGAAAGTGTCGACAATGTAGACAGTATCGACAATGTAGACAGTGTCGACAATGTAGACAGCGTCAACAATGTAAACTTTATAGTGTCAATAATGGAACATCACTGGTTTTTTACATTTAACAAAATTATTCCAACAAAATACACCCCTTAAATCATACGATAAACAAAGAGTAGAGCATAACTGAAGAGATCAAATTTTAAATAAGTGTTTGATGCTTCAGTGATTTTTTTTGTTCGTAGTATATTGCTGTTCCTTTACACGCAGCAATGTCTACACTTAAGTGAAATGATAATCGCGTAGTCTACAAAAAAAGTGTGCATACAATGTAGACAATGTCAACTATAGCGACGACAATGTAGACTATATTATCAATAGCACTGGTATTTTTCCACCCTTCTACACCTTATTAAAAAAAAATCCAATATTTACTTCCCTTATATTTCCATTAACAAGGAGTAGAACATAACTGAAGAGATCAAATTTGTAAGAATTTGCTGATGCTTCAGTAATTTTTTTAATTTATAGTTTTTTGTTAATAAATTTAAGAAAGTAAAGAAAAATGTTTTTAAAAACAAGTTAATTGTTATTTAAAACTGCAATTATAATATAAAGCGTAGGACTGCATCTAAATTTTTAACAAAATATATTATACAATTATCAATAAATATGCAAATTAAGACTATATTATAGAGAACTAGCGTATACAGACAGAATTAAATATTTATATTTGCACTTTATTCATAATAATATATTTTTTTAATTAAAATGTTTTTTGTTAAGAAAAAAGAACATATTTTGAATATTAAAGCATATTTTTATAGCGCTTTCTATCTAGATGCCCGTTAAGCGATAAGTTTTAAGATATCAGTTATTAAGTTTCAATATAAAAATCTATATTTTAATATTTATTTATTTTTTTAAACATAAATTTTAAAATCTAAAAAAAAATTTAATTGCGCTTTTTAAAACATTTTAAAACATTTTAAATTATGAAAAATAATTGTTTATACAAATGCTAAAGATTTTATATTAACTATAGATGGAGGAAGCAAGAAAAATTGTTAATATATTTTTTTGTAATTTTATTTTCTGGCAATGTAAACAAAATAAAATATATTTAAATAATAAATATGAAATTTTTTTTAGTTTAAATTATTTGGTTTTCTTTACAGTTAAGAAATTTTGTCCAAAACATTAGACAAATTAGTTTTTCTGAGGCCTAATTATGTAATACATTCCGCACGGAATTTTCTCCGAATTTTTTTTTTAAATTAGAAATAATTTATAAATTTTCATATAGATTTATTAAAATATTATTAAAAACTTAATTTAACATTATTTGAAATCGATAAAATCTATAAATCCATCAAATAT
>JANSTW010054612.1:0-12078 GCA_027564275.1 Diadocidia ferruginosa
ATTATTACTTTGGTGTATGTTTCAGAAAAATTGTTTTAAACAATTTTATTTTTTTTTATTTTATTTTTTAAAAAGAACGTGGAATAAAGTTCTTTCCGAAATTTTATTTTAAAATTTAATTATAACAATTTTTCTATGAGTCTGACACAAAAAAGTTGGATTTTTTATACACTATTTGTACTAGTATAGTTCCGCTATTCACTGTTAATCGCTGCAGGTCAGTATCAATGCGCTGTTAAAGGTGTCACTTAAACTTTATCGATACAATATCACAACAACTGCACTATAAAAATTTAGACAATCACAAAATATTGGTTGAGACATTTAAACTTGATATGTTAAAATATCTAAACAGAATCGTTATATATGTGATTCTAGAAGTTCGTTTTAACCTCTATTGGATAAAAACCATTAAAAAACACATTAGTGGAAATAATAACATTTTGATTGATTTTTTTTATTTATTGACCCAAGCTTACAATAACATTTTAAAAATGAAAAAATTTTACACCTTGTATTTTTTTTGACTTTGAAAATCTATTTATGGATTTTTAGACTTTATATTTTTCGTGGCAACACTGATTTTTGATGAGCTTGCGCGCGCTATTTACCTTTCTCGCTCGCACTCACACAAGTGATCGGCATTATCGTCTATTGCCGTTCCACTATTTACAATCATCATCATCATCGCGACCATCATTCGAGGCGAGTGCGGTGCATGCTGTTGAAATTTGTGTTGCTAATTTTTAATTTTTTAACGCGCTTCATTGGAAAAAATTGAAGAATTTATAGTTTTCCTTGTTTTTCAATAATTATAAATTATTTTTTACTTGCAACAAGGATCCGCAGATTCAACCGCATTACAAGTAAATTGCACAAAGTTGTACTACTAGTGTAATTGGCAAGCTGAAATAATGGTAAGTGAAAAATGTTTTTCTTCGTCTACTACGCCATCCATCTTATGCGGCACCCATCAGCAAAAATCAAGCATTTTCTTAATTTTTCATTTTTATATTTTGTATAAATTCAATTGGGATTAGTTTTAATAATATCATTAGTTCAAAAAAGCTTCGAATGATTAACTATTAATTTTGCGATAAAACGAAATGTGGACGAATTTTTAGTTTGCAAAAATGTGAGGTTATGTGAATGTATCCGGCTGTATATTATGCGAAGTCTTATGCAAATATTAGAGGTTTTCAGGTTTACGACAGATTGAAAAAAAATTATTTTTAGGAGACCATAAATCAAATATTATATGATCTCGAATCATTTACTGGATTCTGGATTTATCCGAAATTTTCCAACATTCTACTAAAATTCACTGTGAAAATATGTGTGCAGCAGATTTGCCAACTTTGTAACTACATTCTGCATTTTTTTTCGATACATCCTCGAAAGGGAAAGGCTCGCGTTGATTTCTTGAGAATCGTCCCACATTTTACTGTCTATTTTCAAATCTTTAATGCTCATTTAGTAGAAACTTTTAATAAAATATTTTTAATGCTAATCGTCTGTAGTCGAGTCTGGAGTTTCTTTTAAGTTTCCAAATCCTTACTTTCGTTAAATCGTTAGAAACTCAATTCTCATAAGATTTGCGTAGAATTGATATAAATATTTTGAATTTAATCAGAATCTTCTAAAATTGTCCTTAATATTCACTTCCAAGACTTCTAAGAATTCCAAAAGACTTCCGTAATTTTGATAAATTTTCCAAGATTCTCATAAGACTTCCAAAATTGTCCAAAGATTTCCAAGACTGTCATAAGTTTTGAAGTCTTTTTTTAAGTCTTCGAAGAAATTCTATAAGACTTCTCAGATTTTTATAAAACGCATAAGGCTTCTAAGAATTCCAAAAGACTTCTGGAATTTTAATTAAATTTCCAAGATTTTCATAAGACTTCCAATATTTTCCAAAGATTTCTAAAAGGTTTTCAGAAGACTTCCAAGACAATAATTCCTATATTTGGTTAAGGCATCCAAAAGACTTCCGTAATTTTTATAAGAGTTCCAAGATTCTTATAAGACTTCCAATATTTTCCAAAGATTTCCAAGACTCATAAGTTTTCAAGTCTTTTTCAAGTTTTTCAAGTCTTCCAATAGATGTCTATAAGACTTCTCAGATTTTCATAAGATGCCCAAGACTTCTGGAATTTTCATAAAATTTCGAAGATTTTCATAAGACTTCCAATATTTTCCAAAGATTGCCAAGGCTTCCAGAAGTTTTCATAATAATTTAAATATTTTCTTAAGACTTCGATGACTTAGAATTCCAAAAGACTTCCGCAATTTTTATAAGATTTCCAAGATTCTCATAAGACATCCAATATTTGCCAAAGATTTCTAAAAGGTTTTCAGAAGACTTCCAAGATTTTGACAATAATTCCTATATTTTCTTAGGACATCCAAAAGACTTCCGTAATTTTTATAAGAGTTCCAAGATTTTAATAAGACTTCCAATAGTTTCCAAAGATTTCCAAGGCTTATATAAGTTTTCATAGTAATTTCAATATTTGCTTAAGACTTCGGAGACTTAAAAATTCCAAGAGACTTCCGGAATTTTCATAATATTTCCAGGATTCTCATAAGACTTCCAAAATTTTCTAAAAATGTCAAAAAGGTTTTCGGAAGACATCCAAGATTTTGATAATAATTCCAATATTTGCTCAAGACTTCCAAGACTTAAAAATTCCAAAAGACTTGGAATTTTCATAAGATTTCCAAGACTTCAAAGAATTCCAAAAGACTTCGGAATTTTTTTATTAATTCCAAGATGTTCATAAGAATTTCAAAAGACTTCCAATATTTTCCAAAGATTTCTAAAAGGTTTTCAGAAGACTTCCAAGATGTTCATAATAATTCCAATACTTGCTTAAGAATTCCAAGACTTAAAAATTTGCATAAAACTTCTAAGATTTTGATAAGACGTCCAAGATTCTCATAAGACTTCCAATACTTTCCAAAGATATCCAAGATTTCCATAAGTTTTCATAATAATTTCTATATTTACTTAAGATTTCGAAGATATACGGTATTTTCTTACATAAGCTCCAAAAATTAAAAAAAAAAATCCTAGATTATTATAAGACGTCCAAGAATTCGAAGACTTCCAAAAAAGTCTCATAAGACTCCCAAAAATGTGTTCTAACTTCTAAGTCTTTCAAAGGTTTCATCTCTCTCTCTCTCTCTCTCTCTCTCTTTTAACTGCTTTGAATCGCGACCAAATATTAAAAGCCAACTCGTTTTTCATTAAGGCTTCCACACCAACTGATGTTGTAATGGAAAATGGACCAGCAACCACATCAAAATCTCCAGCAGCAATAAGACCACCGCCGGGTTTGCCAGGCATACCAAACGGTTTGAAAAAGGATGTTGCGGCCGATGAAATGACATCTCGAGATTATTACTTTGATTCTTATGCTCATTTTGGCATTCACGAAGAAATGTTAAAGGATGAAGTGAGGACGTTAACCTATCGTAATGCAATGTATCACAATAAACATTTGTTTAAAGGAAAGGTAAATTAGTTAATTTTTTTCAAGCTAAATTCGGTTTAATTTATTTATTGAAACCTCAGGTTGTGTTGGATATTGGTTGTGGAACTGGTATTTTGTCAATGTTTGCGGCTAAGGCTGGAGCAGCTAAAGTTATTGCGATTGAATGTTCAAGTATTGTCGATTACGCTAGGCAAATTGTCGAAGCCAATAAATTTTCAGACATTATTACAATAATAAAGGGAAAAGTGGAAGAGGTCGAGCTGCCGGTACCAAAAGTAGATATTATAATATCAGAGTGGATGGGCTACTGTCTGTTCTATGAATCAATGTTGGACACAGTTTTATTTGCACGAGACAAGTGGCTTCAAGAGGACGGTATGATGTTTCCGGATCGTTGTACATTATATATAACAGCCATCGAAGACCGACAGTACAAAGACGAAAAGATCAATTGGTGGGATGATGTTTATGGTTTCGATATGAGTTCGATTAGAAAGGTGGCCATCACCGAACCACTAGTGGACATTGTTGATCCAAAACAGGTAAGGGATACTCAGCTTTACTTATTATAATTGCAACCGATGTTTTTATCCATTTTTTTTTTAGATTGTTTCCAGTTCGTATTTAATAAAGGAGGTCGACTTGTATACAGTTAAGAAAGCTGAACTTGATTTCTCCACACCATTTCATTTAGTCGTAAAGCGTAATGACTTCATTCAAGCTCTTGTCACATATTTCAATGTTGAATTTACAAAGTGTCACAAGCGCTTGGGCTTCAGTACATCGCCCGAATCACCGTACACACATTGGAAGCAAACTGTATTCTATTTTGACGAATACATGACCGTCAAGAAGGGCGAAGAGGTATTTGGTACATTCAAAATGAAGCCAAACGAACGAAACAACCGTGATTTGGATTTTCAAATTGATGTGGCGTTCAAGGGTGAACTATCACAAGTAAACGAAGAAAATCATTATCGAATGCGTTAAAATAAGCAAAAATTATTGTTTTATATAATGTGATGATGATACAGAGAGGAGACACTTTAATCTATAAATTTCAATTTAAAACCCTTTTTTATTAATTTTTTTTTTAATTTGTTTTAAATTAAAACAATTTTTAACTGCATAAGAACTTACTACCGGTTTTCTTTTTGAAATTTTTCAAAACAAAAATTTCGTATTTTAAATCGTATGTTACAAATTCTTTTTGCCAATCAACAGACAAAATAAATTCCATAATTGTAATATTCATGTAATTTATTTAAAATCCAAAAACTACATATTGCAGTATGTGTTAGGCGTGTAAGAAGAACCTAACTTCTATAAATAAATTAAAAAACTAAACAACAACCAATATTGTAATTGTAAATTTATTAATTTCTTGTTTACTATATATATACACTTAATGTAAAACAAACCAAATTATTGTCAATATTTCCATATATATAATGTGTAACAAGCGAAACATAAATAACAAGAAGAAAAAATAAAAATTACGAAGGTGAAACCGAATAATAATTATACAATAAACGATGAACAATATAAATAAGAAATTTGTATACAATTTTTTTATGGAAATTTTTCGGGCAATAGGGGACAAAGAAAATTGACGGCTAAAGTATAGTTTACCGGCACAGCAGAATTTAGATTCCTCCCAAGGCGGTCAAAACGAACAATTTTTGTTCTGGAGTTAAGGGGGGAAAGGCATACAAAATTTAAATCCCCCCCTTGTGGCTGAAGGGGGAGCAATTTACCAAAACTCTTAGAACTAAAATTGTAGCCCTTGTCAAGACCTTTCATTTGACACCATACAACCCCTATAAATATTTGAATTATGCTACAAGTTGTCAAAAAGTTACGCTGGATGGGTAGAGAAGGCTATTGCAAAAGGTAGATTAAAATAGATAAAAATAATGTTTTATTTTGACATACTTAAGCTGTCGGAAAAAAATTCTCAGTCGGAACTGTATCTTTGGTAGCCTAGGCTATTTTCTATTTTCTCACTTCTAAATGCGATAGTACGAATATATTTTGGGCTAATCTACACTAGAGGTTACACGATCGCAGCCTCTAAAGACACTTAAAACCCCTATAAAATTTGGCGGTTTCACCCTCCCCCTCTTTGACTAGGAATTGGGATCAAAGTTTGGTGGAAATTTCAGAAAAAATATTTTTTGGGAGGGTTGTATGAGAGGGTATGTGGAGTATGGTATTAAATTTAGGTATTACAAATATCTATCATTTATAAAAAAGTTTGGGTAAACCTAATACTCTCATGGGAGACTGGGAGGGCCAAAAATCTGTTTTTTATATTTATATTGATTGCTATAATATAGCGGAGGCTACCGCCACTTGATCAAAAAATTAAAAAAAGACAGGGGGTTCGGCAGCGGCAGCATCACCCTAATAACACTAATAAGGACAAATTTTATAAAAACCGTATTTTTAAGCTACGGCTTCTATGGAGACGTATACGTTGGAATTTTAAGGTTAAATAGGAAATTTTAGGAACCAATTTTCTTTTTTACCAATTTAAAAAAGCAAATTTAGGCATTATATTAGCGGGGTATGAGAAAAAAAATCTAAAGCTACGGCTTCTATGGAGACGTATACGTATAGGTTCTCTTTTATGAATGAATTTCATTACCAAAGCCGCCACTGATTATAAGGAAAAGAGGTTCACTGCTCCAAAACTTGTATAATGTGTAACTCCTATTGTTCATCTCTACATATAATGATTTATAGCTACCGCACCTCAAGGAAATCCCTCTCTTGATTGGGGGTTCTCATTCTCTGCCTTTGGTAGCCGATGCGTAGGGAGCTTTATCATTGCATCGGTTGACCGGCAACCCAAGGCAGTGGATAAAAAAGTTTATTTTTGTGTAAATAATCGCGTGTGTTAATACAAGTGTCCTTCTTTTATTTTTAAACCGACCCGCCCACCCCCTGCGCACAAAATATATGAAAAAAGAAACACAGATTTTCGTTCCCTCCCACCTACATGGAGTGTTGGATTTATCCAATTTTTTTATAAATCCTTCCAAAAAACAATTTTGTTGACATTTTCACTGAAATTTGACCCCTTCCTTGCTTCTAAAGGTAAGCGAGAGCGACAAATATTATAATGGTTTTAGAAGACTGGCACGATCCCCTACGGGAAGAGGGTCAGTTTTGGGCAAGAGCTGTAGCGCTAAAATTTAAGTTTTTCTCTATTGCATTACGCATTTCCTACTATATAACTGACACTTTTTCGTTAAGGATGTAAATGCCAGCTATATATGTGACACCCTGTAATTTCGTTATAACGTACAAAAAAATGCATGCGGCAACACAGAAATTTTAGTACACATTCTTACGCCCAGTTGTACCAACATACAGAAGTAAATACATATTGTACAATTTGCCGCCAAAATATTATTGTGTCAATTAAAAAAACGCGAGTGGTCTGAATATTTAGAATTTTCTTTTGCAAAATTAATAAAATATAATAAATTAAGACAATATGGAAGGATTCGACGATGCTGGCGTATTTTTCTCGGACAATTTTAATCCGGACAATGATCAAGGCGGTGAACAAATCAATTTGCAAGCCGTCAAAAAGAAATACAAAGAATTCATCCGGACATTCAATGAGGACAACTTTTATTATAAATACAGGTAAGTGCGGTGGTTTAAAGAACCCCGGCCAGCAATTTACTAAATTATAAATTAAATATTGTCAGAGATACGCTGAAACGTAACTATTTACTGGGACGATATTTTTTGGAAGTTGAAATCGAAGATTTGGCCGGCTTTGATGAAGCGCTGGCCGATAAATTGTACAAATATCCCACCGAAAATCTGAATATTTTCGAAGAGGCTGCACGTGAAGTGGCCGATGAAATTACCGCTCCCCGACCGGAACATGAGACCGAGTTACATGATGTACAAATTTTGTTAACATCTGGGGCTAACCCAACAAATATCAGAGATTTGAAGGTAGGCGATCTAGAATGTATTCCATTTCATAAGCTAAATTTGATTTTTTTTAGTCTGAATCTGTTTCACATTTGGTTAAAATTGCCGGAATTATAATATCGGCTTCTGGCATAAAAGCCAAGGCAAAAATGATGTCCATACAATGTCGTTCGTGCAGCAATGTTATACCAAATTTACCGGTTAATCCTGGTCTGGAAGGATATGCTTTGCCACGTAAATGTAATACGTAAGTTTTAGACAATTTTAAGCTAACGAACAATAATTTCTAATAATTTGCTTTTAGTGAACAAGCTGGTCGTCCAAAGTGTCCGTTAGATCCATTTTTCATTATGCCAGATAAATGTAAATGTGTTGATTTTCAAGTGTTAAAATTACAAGAGTTGCCCGACTTTATACCACAGGGCGAAATTCCACGGCATATGCAATTGTTTTGTGAGCGCAGTCTGTGCGAACGAGTTGTTCCCGGAAATCGTGTGTTAATTCATGGAATATTCTCGATTCGTAAAGTAAGTAAGCCGGGCCGTGGTGATAGTCGAGAAAAGGCAATAGTTGGTGTTCGGGCACCGTACATGCGAATTGTCGGTATAACTTGTGATGCCGATGGAGCCGGTGCCATTTCTCGGTATAACAATATTTCGTCTGAGGAAGAAGAAACATTCAGACGGTTGGCTGCGACTCCGGATATTTATGATCGATTAGCCAAAAGTTTAGCACCAAGTATTTTTGGTTCGGATGACATTAAGAAGGCAATTGTGTGTTTATTATTTGGAGGTTAGCGTGTGTGTTGCTGCTGTATGGAATATTCTTACTAATTTGAAGTAATTTTAGGTTCTCGTAAAAGGATGTATGATGGGCTTACAAGACGTGGAGATATCAATGTGTTGCTGTTGGGTGATCCTGGTACAGCCAAATCTCAACTGTTAAAATTCGTTGAAAAAGTTTCACCAATTGCCGTTTATACTTCGGGCAAGGGGTCTAGTGCAGCCGGTTTAACAGCATCGGTTATGCGAGATCCAGCAACGGTAAGTTTCTGTTCCAAATAATTCTCAGATCCTAATCAATATAAGCGATTGTCGTGGTTCGGCAGTCACAAAATCTCTAGGGGGTCTCATTACATGATTTCAATTGATAGGGTTCCCCAGAACCCATTATTTCTTTTCGTTTTTCCTCGATATTCAGAAAATTACGGAATTCGACAGACAATCGTTAAAGACTGTCAAAACATAAGAGAATGCGTCTGTCTGTCCGCGAATTTCTAGCCACAAAAATAAGTTAAATCAGTTGACAAAAATGTTGGTGAGTGTTAGTTTTTAGAGGTCCCATAGATTGGGATTACATTTGGGGTCTATAGGTAAAGGGAAGAGGGTTACCATTTTTTTTGGTAAAAATGACATAAAATATGAACATGTGGAGACATTTTATTACCTGTTGACGGATTTGGTTCAAATTTTCGTAAGGATTAGTTTGTGGTTCTATTTTCTGAAATTGCATTTGGGATTTTCAGGGCAAAGATGAAGGCTTCCATACGATTTTTTTTTGTGTAAAAATGTCCAAACAATATGAACATATAGAGAAATATAGAGAAAGTTTTTTCCCCAGTAAGCGGATTTGGATTTTTTTTGTGAGTTCTTAATGGTTCTACCAGGGAATACTTTTTCTATTATTCGGATTACGAATCGCATTAAATAATACCCAAAATAACTAAATTTCAGAATTCAATTAAAAAACTCGAAATTTAAATTTACAGCGTAATTTCGTCATGGAAGGTGGTGCTATGGTGTTGGCCGATGGCGGGGTTGTCTGCATAGATGAATTTGATAAAATGAAAGAAGACGATCGTGTTGCCATTCATGAAGCAATGGAACAACAAACCATATCTATTGCTAAGGCTGGCATAACCACGACACTTAATTCTCGTTGTTCGGTTTTAGCTGCAGCTAATTCCATATTTGGCCGCTGGGACGATTCAAAGGGAGAGGAGAATATTGATTTTATGCCTACTATTTTGTCTCGTTTTGATATGATTTTCATTGTAAAAGATGTTCATGACGAAGCAAGAGATATTGTAAGTTATTTAGGGCGTATAAAGGTGGTACAGTAATTTTAATGCAATTTCCTTTAAAAGACATTAGCACGTCACATCATAAATGTACATTTGAATGCCAATAAAACGACACAAGAACCAAAAGAAGGTGAAATTACTTTGCCGATGTTTAAAAAATATATCCATTATTGTCGAACTAGATGTGGTCCACGTTTAAGCGTTGAGGCTGGTGAAAAACTGAAAAGTCGTTATGTGCTAATGAGAAGTGGTGCCAGTCAACAGGAAAAGGCCAGCGAAAAGCGACTCTCAATTCCAATTACTGTTCGGTAATAATTACAAAATAAACTAATTAAAAATCATCGACTTTACACCAACTTTTTCCTCCAAACAGTCAACTCGAAGCCGTCATTCGTATATCTGAGTCCTTGGCTAAAATGCAATTGCAACCTTTCGCCACCGATTCACATGTCAATGAAGCTCTGCGTCTATTTCAAGTGTCCACATTGGATGCAGCTATGTCGGGTACATTAGCCGGTGCTGAAGGTTTTACCACCGATGAAGATCATGAGATGCTAAATCGCATTGAAAAACAACTTAAGAGACGCTTTGCCATAGGCTCACAAGTGTCTGAACAAAATATTATTGCTGTAAGTTTTAGATTCGGCTTATTTAGACTGATTGGGCGATATTAATATTATTTTCACTTAGGATTTCACACGTCAAAAGTATGCAGAGCGTGCGGTCATTAAAGTTATTCATACGATGATCAGACGAGGTGAACTACAGCATCGTATGCAACGTAAAATGCTCTATAGGCTCAGTTAGTTCAGTTGAGCTATGTGGATTCTGTTTTTTTTTGTTTTAAACTCCATTATTCATTAAACCAATAAATTTATTTTCCATTGAAAAATTTTGAGAAAAATTTAAAGCTCTCAAGAGACTGGCTGACCCCAGAACGAAATTACGAAAGTAGCCTGCACTTGTTTCATTGGAAACAAAATCTTGAAATTATGTTATTTTTTTTAATCTAAATATAAATAAAAAGATTGTAATAAAACATGTAAAAGTCGTTTAACTGCATCAACTATATATTTCGTTAAAAAATCACATTAATGATAGAATAATTTGAGATCAATAAAATAAAAAGTGACCAACTTTACTACGTATTCCGTTTTTCCGAAAGTAGCACAGCGTATTTTTCATAGTCGCATTATTAATTACATAATCATCCACATCATGCATCATGGATCATATATAGGAGTCAACATTTTTCTCTTATCTATCTGATACGAAATGGTTATATGAACAACCATATCAATATGGTAATATTTTAAAATCTGATCGGTCTAATTCAATGTAAAGCTATTCTCAAATAAATTAGTGGGTCGGCTTGGGCAAAGCGTACCTTTCTTCGCCCAGCCTTGAAAATTTTTGTTAACTTTAGAAAAAACTATGTTTTTTTCTAAAAAAAATAATCCATGAAGTAATCTAAGCACTTAAAACTCGTTTCGGGACCTACGTCCCATCATCAGTATAGCTGAAAACTATATATGGAACAATAACAAAAAATTTCAAGGCTGGGCGAAGAAAGGTATGCTTTGCCCTTTTATTTGAGAATAGCTTTACTTAGAATTAGACCGATTTGCCTAGTTTTAAAATATTATCCAAATTAACATATTTCAAATCAACGGTCGAAAAAAAAATAAAATTAACCATATCAATGTTGGAGTTTGGTAATGTCATATTTTTGGTGTTCGCATGGGGCTCATAATAAACTGCCAAGACCATCCGCAGACCTTCCAGGTGAAGAGTTTAAGATCAATTTATTTGTAATTTTAATTTTATATTTACATTTTCAGCACCTATTTCCAAAACCGCGTACATCTCTGGCATATAATTTCCAATTAAGAAAAATGTGTAGACGTCAAATTTAAAGAACTATGTGCAACACGGTAACGTACTTTTTCCATTCTGCTTGAACTATAAATCGCGGTAAGTACTTCTTTGTAATATTATCTATAATATAATATAGTACACAAGGTCTAATCAACTCTTATAACACATTTAATTCAACGAAGTGTTTCATTTTTAGCGCTTTTTTATCGGTTGATGCACGATGACGCACTCAAAATGTCCTATTATGCTGAACATTATGATTTACTTAAACTAACCCGCCATGTATAGGGTTAAGAATGGTATATGAGCATAGTTCTGTAGTATAGGCTTCATACATTTTATATAAGAAAATTGTATAATTATTGAAAACAATTACATAGATATGTCTTAAGTATGTGGGGCTCTCATTGCTTTCCCCCCACGCTGACTGCCAGCTGACATATGGGAGTGCCTTAAAATACAAATAATTATACAAATATGCCTTAGTTATGAGTAGGGTTGTCACATATATCGTCTATATAGAGGTAAAACTAACCATGTACACTTTTCATGTAAATGAGATATAAGCATTTTAGTGAAATTACGTTATTAAAAATCCATTTATTAAAATATCTTCATACTTTATTATGATTCGTTCTTAGATTATCTTCGTTATCCTCT
>JANSTW010054623.1:0-12076 GCA_027564275.1 Diadocidia ferruginosa
ATTGCAGAGCCCTTTAAAAACAATTTTTAATTCAAACATTATTTTAAGTTAAATTTTTATTTAATTAATTACAAAAACTAAAATAATATTTTAACCATAATTAAACCTTATCCAACGAATTTTTTGTAATATTGACAATCATCCAGTGAAGATATTCTTTGTCTGTAGGCATTGCTCGGTTAGGCACATCCGGATCTGAATGGCTTATTAATTAAAATTATATTTAATTTATATTTCTCACTTTTTTTAGTTATAATGTTTAATAATATCTGATTACAATTTTTTAGATATTATTTCTTTAAAATCACACAAAAAAATTTGGGCTTAAATTGTAAGTACTAAAAATAATTTTTTAAAATGGTTAAAATATTCTATTCTATTGAATAAAAATTCAACTTTTGCAATTAGTAAATTTTATAAAAGCTTAATTAATTAAAAAAGTTGAAAAATTTATGTTTTATTTTAAGCACATTTTCTAAAGGCTTTTTTTGAGATATTACAACTTATATTTCAAAAGCAGTTGTAAAGTTTTTTTGTATTATTTAAGAGTTTTATCCAAATAAACTTTAATTTAATATCAACAACTATTAAACCTGTCATAATAAGAGTGTAATAAGTGCGCTCATTGAACCCGTTCAATTCGATGATTGGTTGAAAATTGGTCTACAATTTCAACAATATAAAAATTTTTACAATATAAAAGTGACTTTACGGTGTTTCATAAAAAAAAGTAATTAAAACTATTTAATATTATTTAAAATATTTTTTATTTAACTTACATATTCCGGTAAAATTAAATTGCCTAATTCAATTGAAGCATTATTACTATAGCTGACTAACAATTTTGCTTCTGGGCATCTATTAATAACATCTGGTAGAACGAGATGTGCTGTAATTGTGTTCTTTAAAACAGACAATTCATCTCCTCCTCCTGAAAGCGTGCTTTCTCTCACAAATGACATTGAATGTTGTGAAGATTGATTAAAACAAAAAACAAATTTTTGAAACAATTTTTAAGCTTAAGCTTGAACTAATAAGCTTAAGAATAGACTAAAAAAAGTTGATTGTAAAAATTTAAAAGTATACTAACATAAATTTATTTATAAAAAAATTGAATAACTAACAATAAACACGAAATTTTGTATAATACTATTTTTCATTGTTAAAATCTCAAAAATGATTAGTTCAGTCTAAAATATTGAGAAACTCATCCTATTATTTTAACATAAACTTAACACGTTTACGACCACATGTACAACTAATTATACATGATATGTCTTTTGTTTGAGCCCACACTTATAATCAATTCATCTAGTTTATGCTTTTTTAGTGTAGGAATTCATAAATTTGGTAATAATAACAATAATCTAATAATAAATGGTTTGATTCACTTTTGGACCACCTGTTTATCCGATTGTACACAATTTTTTGTCTGTATTTTATCAATTTGATCTTATATATAAGTTAGTTAAAAAAAACTTTGATCGTGAATTTATTTCATTGTATTCAAGGAAACAAACAAAATAATAATAAAAAACGTCTTGATTTTTTAATTTAAAACTATAAAAAAAGTTAATTGAAAAAAAAATTCGGTGCGTTTAATTTCGTATAACATTCAAAACTAAAGTCATTTTTCCTAAAATGGGAGAACGGATGTCATATAGATGCCATCTAACATATTTTGTGGAAATTTAGCCAAATATTCTATTATAATTTATCATAATTTAATCAAATAATATTATTCTTCCAACTAACAATTTAATTAAAAAAAGATATTTACACATTTTTTTTGTCGTTTAGAAAAAGTATTTTTATATACAAGACTAAAACTATTAAACACAGTAAAAAAAACATAAAAACCATTCAAAAAAGGTGAAAAGTTTTATACCCATTTAAGTAAAGTAAATAATAAATATTAAACATTTATTTTACTATGAAAAGGGAGGGGACTCATTAATATTTTATGCTACAGTGATTAATTCAACACCGTCTAATCCCTCTTTTTAGATAATTTAGATATTTTACTTTTTTCCAGTTAATAACATGCTTAATTAAGTTTTTGATTAAAGTAATAAAGTAAAGTAAAAAAATATGAAATAAAAAAAATGATAAAATATAAAAAGCTATAACTTTTCTGCTAATCCCCCAATTGCCAATAATGAGCTTAATAAGCAATAAATTCAAAAAAAAAAAATTTTTTTTTTTTAAACTACAAAAACAACTAATAAAAAATGAAATAAACAATTTGGCACAATACAATAAATGGCTTGCAAGTAGCAATAAATCAGCGATCAGTTAATAATTAATTTTACTTAATTAAAATTTGTTTAATGCTCTTTTAAAATGATAAACTTAAATAAACACCATTAAATTAAAAGAAAAAAAACTGTCTTTAACATAATTTAAATGTTAATTTACACAAAGTGGGTTTCATTAAATTTTAAATGAAGCTTTAAATAAAAGTGGGCTTAAATGCTAACAAAAATTTTTATTCTAAATTTTTGATTCAATTAAAAAAAAAGAATGTCATTTAATTAGCAGACATAATTAAAAAAAAATAGTTTTTATTAATTAACCTTTTAAAAAACAAAATTAATTCATCTATAAAAAAAATTTTATCTGTAAACTTATTTCTTCTTCTTGATTATCAATTATTATGAATTAATATAATTTATTGATATCATTTTCATATCTAATATCATCATTAGTTTCTAAAAATTTTTACTTATTTTAAAACACCTAATATAAATAACTGTCATTTTTAAGAAACAAAACTTAACTTTTTTTTCAATTTCAATTAGTAAAATAAAAAACAGTTTGGCTAAAAGAAATTTTATGCATTAAGTGAAACTTGAAATAAAATTTTTTATAAATTAGTTGTTTACAAAAGGTTATTTGTTCTAAACTTGCAATAGATTGTAGACAATTACCCTCAAAATTATCTTACAGTTTAATTATTTAACACTGCTGTTACAAAATTACTCAAAAAACTTTTAGACATATTCCAATCTTCATCAACTTCCAATACGTGAATTCTTCAAATTTATGTAAGTATCTGTTGGAAAGAAAAAAGTTTTCAACGCGGCTTGAGCATTCTTTTATGCCTATTTTCTAAGCCTGTTATTGCTTTGCTATTTCATTAAAAAGATTATGTCTACTATACAGTTTATAGAACTAATGCTTAAGGATAACTTTTACAATTCTTTCAACAGATCGACTAATTTTTCTGGCGATTTTTTCCTAATGGATTACAACAAATTCCTATAAATTCAAGACCGCACTTTTTGGACATTTTTTTAACTGTTGCTTTACTCCCACGTCCTACTGTCATTATTACTTTCTACTTTATTGTAACGTTTGATAGCTTTATAAACAGATTGAAGGGGCATTTTGACACGCAAAGTGAAAAAGTAGAATATAAAACTAATTAGCTTGTATATTTAAAAAAAAATATAATATTGAAATAATTCTTCAAATTTCTGTAAGTATCGATTAAAACGAATCAAATTGTTTGAGGAAGTTAAAAGAATTGAATTCTTCAAGTATTTCACCGAATTGTTCTGTAATACCTTTAGGTATTTGAGCCCAATCTATAAAATAACTTTTAATTTTTTTTTCTCTTTGTAGAATTTTTTTCCAGCATAAGCATAAAATTTTATACAACTTTTTTGGCTTCTTAATATTTTTTAAGATATACAAATTTTTTAATACTATATACTTTTATAGACATATAGATTTGTCTCTAAAATTCCGTGCTGCAAGTATCGTTCGTTCGACCTATCATATAAATACCTAACTTTCAAAAAAGGTAAAATCTCACATTTTTTAACACGGACAAACAAGAGATAAAAAGAGCTAAAGTTAGTCTTGCTTGCTCTCTATCATTAACTCAGGCTGGTCGTGTGTCAGGGGTATGGTTCACTTACTCGTAAACGGTCTAAATACCTTGTATATTATTCTAATATTAATAAAGGGTCATATCGTTGTTTTTTAAATGTTATAACTAAATATTCTAAAGTGCTACCACTACCTTAAAATTCAAAACATCATATTGCACATATTTGTACAAAGTGCCAAAACTTTTTTGCGTTTTATAAAAAAAAATTCAAAACAGTTAATACAAATTTATATAATGCTATTGGCAACTCTAATTTTATTTATTTACTCTATCTGGTATTAACAATATTGAGCTTAAAAAATATTGAAATAGATTAACTCTTCAAATTTCTGTAAGTATTGGTTGAAACGAATCGAATTGTTCGTGGAAGTCAGAAGAATTGAATTCTTCAAACATGTCATCATCGGATTGTTTTGTAATACTTTTAGGTATTATAATTATAATTTTAGGTATATCTTTAGGTATTTTAGCCAAAAATTTTTTTTGCGTTTCATAAAAAAATGCAAAACAGTATGTTTATTATATACAAATTTATATAATGCTATTGGCAACTCTATAACGGATGGAAAAAGGATGTTGGAGTGCATTGAGAGATTTTGGTAGAAGAATTTGAATGTAGGAAATAAAGTTGATACTATTTGAAGTAGCCCACCATATGATGCATCTAAGCTTAGAGATAAAACCGTAGTTTTAAATAAACATTTTTAATATTTTAAAAAACTGTAATTTTGAATTTGAATTGTAACTTTTTTTGTTTAAAATGCTATTATTTTGATTTTTAGCAATTTTAAAACAACTTGATTGTAAAATAGTTTTATTCTTTGACATGTAAAACATTTTTTGATTTAGCTACTCCACTGCTGATCCTTGTGTAATGAAGGTGGCAACTCAAAGCAAGCCGGATACTAAAACTTTTAATCAGTAATGTTTTATGTGTTATAGGAAAATTAATTTTAAGGTTTTTTTTTGCTATTGTTTTTGAACTTAATAAAGATATATTTTTTTATTTTTTAATGAATGACTAATAAATTACTTTTTTTTTAAGTTCTTCACAAAGTCATCACCACCACAGACATGGTGGAGGGAGCTCTGCTACGGGTGGCGGACATCGCTCTACTGGTCTTTCATCATCGACTTCATCACGGGTACAAGGGAGGTCAAGAACTGGTGAAGAGCCACATATTGGTAAATATAAACTTCTGAAAACCATTGGCAAAGGAAATTTTGCAAAGGTTAAATTTGTATATTTTTTAAATATTATTTTTTATTAAAAAAATTTTAGGTTAAATTAGCCAAACACATTCCTACAGGACTAGAGGTTGCGATTAAAATTATTGACAAAACAGCGCTAAATCAGAGCAGTCTACAAAAAGTTAGTTTTTGTAATTTATATTAGTTAAAATATTTGAAATATATTACATAAGCACTATTTTGTTGAAATATTTCAATATAATTTTTTAATTCTATTATAACAATTGCATAGATATGTTACATATATTTCTTTATTATGTTTAGTATGAGGTGAATATAATAGATTACTGATATTTTTTGTATATATTCCATATTATAAAGATTATATATTTAGCTTTTTCGTGAGGTTCGAATAATGAAACAACTTGATCATCCTAATATTGTTAAACTTTTTCAAGTAATGGAAACTGAGCAAACTCTTTACCTTGTTATGGAGTATGCAAGTGGTGGTGAAGTGTTTGATTATTTAGTAGCACATGGTCGAATGAAAGAGAAAGAAGCTCGTGCCAAGTTTCGACAAATTGTTTCTGCTGTTCAATATCTACATTCAAAAAATGTTATTCACAGAGATTTAAAGGTGATTATTATTAAATAATAACAGTATGATATTATTTATTAAATTTGGATATTTTTTGAAAGATTAACTAAAAAAATGGTATTTAATTTTAGGCAGAAAATTTATTGCTTGATGCCGATATGAATATTAAAATTGCAGATTTTGGATTTAGCAACACTTTTTCAATAGGTATTTTTTAGAATATTTTTAATATAACAATTTTATATTATTTTTATTTTATAGGAAATAAACTTGATACTTTTTGTGGTAGTCCACCATATGCTGCACCTGAGCTTTTTCAAGGGAAAAAATACGACGGGCCAGAAGTTGATGTATGGAGTTTAGGCGTAATTCTTTACACTTTGGTATGGTTTTATTTGATTATTTTATGTAATTTTTTTGTAATGCGTTTTATAAATTTTTTTATTAAGTTTAAATTATTTAAAACTATTTTTGTTGTATTTATAGGTGTCTGGAAGTCTTCCATTTGATGGTCAGAATCTCAAGGAATTAAGGGAACGGGTACTTCGGGGAAAATATCGAATTCCTTTTTATATGTCTACTGACTGTGAAAATTTACTTAAAAAATTTTTGCTTTTGAATCCGGCTAGACGTGGAACTTTAGAGCAAATTATGAGAGACAGGTTTTTTTAACTTAATTTGTTTTTACATATTGAGTTTAATAATAAATTTAAAAAAAAATTTTATAATTAATAATTTTAATTATTAGATTTTTTTTATTATATTTTAAATTTAATTATTTTTATTATATTATAGATGGATGAATATGGGATATGAAGAAGATGAGCTTAAACCATACGTTGAACCTCCAAAAGATATTCGTGATGAAAGAAGAATTTTAAAATTACAAGCACTTGGTTATAGTCTTCAACAAGTTCATGAAGCATTGGATAAAGAGCGATTTGAAGAAATACATGCAACTTATCTCTTACTTAAAGAGAAAAAAATTTCTGCTGAAATGGAAGCAGTTGCTGCCGCGGCAGTAGCAGCTGCCGCAAATTCTAATAATGGGCTTGCTACAAGTAGTTCTGGAGAAAAAACATCTCAATCAAGTGTTCAGCAACACAAAAATTCTATGGCTGGCGATGCGGGGCAGGTAATAAATTTTTTATGACTTTTTTTTAGTTTTAATTTAGCTAAGAATAAATAATAATAAATGTATTTAATGTAATTAACGAGGTAAGTCGTTATGTTTTGTAGTATCCTCGATCTTTATCTTCACAAGTGACTTCTTCATCAAAAGGTGTTCGACGATCGTCTCATACAGAACAGCAGCAGCAACAACAGCAACAGCCAGCTGTGTCGCAAAGTCAACATCAACCTAGTGTTACTACATTTGTTACCACTTCTGGCGCTGGTGTATCTTCATTAGGTGGTAATGCTATAAATTCTGTTCTTCAAGGTATAAAATTGGCTCCACAATCTACTACATCTTCGGCTGGTGGGTCGGGTCAAGTAGCATTTCGACCAACGCAATTTACGGGACGACAACCAGCACTTAGTGTTCAACCAACAACTTATTCGGGTAAACTTTTTTGTTTTTTTTTTTGATAATTTCATGCAGAGAAAAATTAAGTAATTAAAAAAATTTCAAGTTAAAGAATTTTTGATTTGTATTAACTTTTTTAATATTAATTTAGGTGCGTTTGCACAATCTAATGTTCGGCATATTACAACGGCTGGTGGAGGATCTAGTGGACGCAAAGGTTCAGCTCCGGGTAGAGTTCCTTTAGCAAATTTGACTCTTAGAAGTGCTCCTGCTAATCAAAGATTTGCACCTATTCCAGGAATCGAGTGAGTTTTATTAGTATCTTTCAATGTTTCAAATAGTCCTCGTTTTGAATAAAATTAACAGCTTTTTTTGTAGCTATTGTACAGATTATTAAAAAATATTAAAACAATTTGAAGAGGTTTATTGTTACCCAAAAAATGTGTATATCTAAGCTATTTTTTTCTTTCTCTTTATCAAATTTTATAATAAATTTGAGTTTTGTTTTATTTAAATATGTTACCAGGTTTGAATTAGGAATTTTTATGTATGATAAATTATTAATCATTTACTTTATTTAAATTTTTATAGTAATTTGTTCAATTCTTTGTCTACATCTGCTGCGGCAAATAATATGACAGCTTTTGCATTGTCTCAACTTCAAAGTTTTTTAAAAAAAACTTGCTGTAAAGTATCAAATAAAAAACTTTAAATTTTTTGCTCAATATTTGTTTAATTTTGTTCTGCATTTTTTAAATTTATGGAGTATTTGTATTTCCCTAATTTTAACTGGGCGTTTTTGTCCACTTCTTTTTAACCAATTAGACTAGTAAAATTGCTATTGTATTTGATTAGTACTTTTTTTAATATTTAAAAAATTTTTTTCTTATGTGAAGCTCAACATATAAAATTTTATATAAAATACTTTGTAAATTATAGTTTAGTTCAAGTCTTAAAGCTGAAAATTACAAATTAAGGTAAAAAATATTAAAACAAATATACGTAAAAACAACAAATAACACTTATTTGGTTTAAACTAAAATATTAACTTTTGTATTAATGTTTTGCAAAACTTGAAACTTTACTGTTTTTAAAAAGCCTAAGATAGTGCTTAATTGTATGAATAGTTATATCTTATATAAAACTCAACACAAAATTTTATATAAATTACATTGTAAATCAGTTTTCTAAAAAAATATTTTAACAAATCTCTATCAACAAAATATACCATTTTCCATAGTTTATATTACTATATTTTTGTAAAAGAAGCTTAAAATAGTGTTTGATCCTATTATAAAATAATATAGGCATGAAAAAAATAGTTTTAAAAAAAACTAAACTTGTGAACTATCTGCATAAATATAGGCTACGTCTCTAATTTTTCAATACTAACTTATTACACTTTTAACAATAATAAGTTACTTTTATTGTTATAGCTTAAACAAATACTATAAAAAAAAAGTTTTCTCTTAAATTTTTATGTTTTTATTCCATAAATTTTGTAGAGATTTATCATCTTTATTAAGTTTATTTTTAAAAAAAAATTAATAATTAAACCTCTCCTAAAATTTCTCGGGATATCGCGGGATTATATATGTTTTTTCTTCTGCCGTTTTTTGTTTATATTAGTATACTTTGGTTTTTTTACTGATCTTTTTATCCAATCATAATGCGAATTGTAAAGATAAAGGACAATATAAATAAAATTAGTTTTTAAAAACATTGTATAATAGCAAAATTGTTATTTTTTATTGCACAATGTCTAAAATAATTATTAAAAGTTAAGAAAAATAAAATTTGTACACAATTTTTTATATTCACTAATAAATATGGATGCACAGGAGTTATTTAATATTTTACGCCCTTAAAGATTCTTCAGCGTTATCAACGTAGTCATCAGTTTCAATTTGGTTGGTTGATAAAAAGTCTCTATCTTCATCAACTTCATATGATGTGCGTCGTTTACTTTGATGCTCATTCTTTGATCTTTTTCCATGTATACTTCCTTCATTTTTTGGCCTATTTTTTTTGCCAGATTGTCTTGTAATAATTCTTTCTCCTCTATCTTCCACATTTCTATGATTACGATGATTTCTTGATTCTATCATGTCAAAATCAAAGTCTTCTCTTTCTTCATAATCCTCATCATCAATTGAAGTGCGACGTAGCAAAGGCCTTCGTTTGGGCAGTGGTACAACACGATGACAAAAATCATCCGGTGCACATGTATATCCGGCTGGACACATACTTCCTAGGAAACAACGTACAAGTACTTCAGGGTTGGCAACTGGTAAATTGTTGGCATAACAAAAGTCATCGGTACCACAAGTATAACCAATAGGACAAAGACCTCTGTCACATCTACCTAAAACATAAGGTCCAGCGGGTGCTAAACCAGGCTTATTTGAATAGCAAAGATTGCCAACGCCACAAGTATAGCCAACTGGACAACGTTCGTTAATGCATTTCCCAAGAATTGGCGCTGCAAATGGCTGTGGAATTGTAATATTTGTAGAACGACAACGATTATCAGTGCCACAGTTGTAACCTACTGGGCATTTTCCATTAACACAAGGACCAATATCTATTTTATTACTAGTAGTATTTTGGCAACAATAATTGCTATCATTACATTCATAACCGGTAGGGCAAAGTCCATTTACACACTGTCCTAAAATGGTTGTTGTTTCTTAAGTTATAAAGAGAATAACTTTCATTAACAATATTATTTTAATGCATTAAAAAAATGTTTTCAAAAGTAATTTTTTTATACCGATGGTCGTTCCCACTTCGCACCGACAACAGAATCGACGTTTTGTACATACGTATCCTTGACCACACAATCCATTAATACAACCAGCAACAGCTTCATCGCCATCACAGGCATCTAAAATTCTCTAGTACAAAACTTATTTAAAAAATTTTAGATGAATAATTATAAAGTAAGCAAAATTTAGTAACTATTTTCCTTTAACAAATTTCTTTAAAAAAACAATTATAAGTTATTTTTAGTTTTAGAATTTCCTAATGCTTATAATATATTTTTATTAAAACTATTTTTTAAAACAAATAATCTATTATCAAACAAAATTAGTTAAAAAGCGTAATTAGTAGTTATTAACGTATTCAAACTATAATTATTTAAATCTACTTATTTTTGTAAAATTACCTTTTAAATCATATTTATATGGTGCTATTGTTTGTGGACAACAACAATTTATTGTAGCTGGCACGCAACGTAATTGATAAGCGCGGCATTGACCGTAACTACATGGTGCACAACCGGCCGCACAATAAGCAGGTGGGCTAGCGTAAGGCATAGCCGCTCCATATGGACTGTTATACGCTGGACGCCCATATGCCATTGCCATGGGAGGCATAGCCATGGCACCCCATTGACGTTTAATACGAGCAATTGAATTATTAGAATGATGAATAGCCGATGGTCGAATTGCTAAAATTGAGTCGTTCGAAAAACGAAAGTCGGTTTCATTAGTTAAAGCGTAAAAAGTTGCAATTGTATCCGGAATTCTGTTAGCACATAACGTAAATAATGAAGAATCTGCAAGTAATAACATTAAGCAAAACATATTTTTGAATAAATTGGAAGCGATTTTTTGTTTAAAATTTATTGCATAACGATGATTGCTTGCGCGTCGATGTCGGATTTCCATTGTTTCTTATATTTGGTCCTTTTAACTGACAAAAGACGCTAAATGTTAGAAAAAAAATTAAAATGTAAACTTTTGATTTTCTCGGGTTAAAAAAATTGATCTTTAATTTGTAAAGGTTTGCAAAACAATCAAAAAATCAAATTAGTTTAAATCTAAAAATATCTGAAAAATATAAGCCAAGGAATGAAAAATTATGTCTGATTATTGAATAAATTTAGTGATTGTGTTGATTAATGTTTATAAAGCATTTTTAATTTTAAAGTTTAATACTTAAAAATAACCTAAAAATTTGTTAAAAAAAGCATTAAATATTGATATAACTTATTGATACGTCTTTAAGAAATAACAGACTTGAAACATTAAACAAAAAATGATTTAAAAGCTTAATCAATATCTAATGATACAAATATGTAAAAAGAATAAAATTTGATGTAAAAAAATTTTGGTAATATTTGATAAGGTAACAATTTTGTATAAATTATTATTTAGACTATTTTAGCCACTTTTTTCAGTAGTTTTTAAGATACTTGTTTCAGTAGTTATTTTTCTTTCAACTCTTTAGACATGTAAATTTATACTTATAGAATTGAGTAGACATTTTTAGTAACAAGACTAATACAATTCATATTACTTCTTTATTTTGAGCCACTTAAAAATAAAAAATCGGTAAAAAACGTTTTTAATTAATAACAATAAAAAAAAATGTTTTCTAGTACATTCATTTTTTTTAGCTTGGGTAGTAAACTGGACAACAAAAAAGTAAACTAAATAAAATTTCAAATGTTGTCTATTAATTAAAAAAAGAGTTAAAATAATTAAAGGGAAAAGATCTTAAAATTAATAAATAAAAAATATTAAAAAAAAAAATTTTAATCCTTTTTTCTATGAACTAATTAAACTATTATAAAAAATTTACTTCAACTCCCACTTTTCATTCTTTTGGCGCATTATTCTGCAATCTTGAAACATTATGCTTGTATAAAAGTCCAGTTGATTTGAAGCGCAAAAAAAAAAAGATTCTCAAACCGGAGTGAGAAGATTAAGGTCCCAAAATTTTTTTAAATAAAATTATATTCAATATCTTTACTTTTTATTTAATACATTACTAATATTTTTTTTTTTTTTTTTAAATTTTTTTTTTTTTTTTTTTTTTTTTTTTTTTTTTTTTTATTAAATAACCTGCTTAG
>JANSTW010054634.1:0-12073 GCA_027564275.1 Diadocidia ferruginosa
GAGTCAGCAATACGCATGGAGTGTGTTTTACCAAGTTTAGAGGAGATAGTAGATGAGTTTAGAGCTAATTTAGCAGCTTGGCTATTCACGACTGGGAGTAAAATTAGCTCCCATCCGCCTACAGGCCAACAAAATGGCAAGTACTTCAGCTTAAAAGACACTCGTCACATTTGGAAGTCCTACTGATTCTCGCATATATTAAGATTTTTACAGTAGATTCCGGAACCAACACCACAGTCCATTTTGAAAGAAAAAAATATGGTACCGGCAAATTGGACCATTTTGACCTAAATTAAGGCTTCTACTATTTTCATACATTATCCATAATTACATAATTGTTTGTACGTATAGTAAAAACAAAAATCGTGTGGGAGCCCCCATTCACCTTTTACCTAGAGATTCAAAATGAAATACCAAATCCATACTAAAATTCACCCTTACCAAAATTGGCCCAAATCCGTTGATTGGTAAAAAACTGTTTTTATATTCTCATACTTTTCGATCACTTTAAGAGAAAAAATCGTACGGAAGTCTCCTTCCACCTCTGACCTAAAGACTCCATACAATTCCAAAATCAGGGATCATTAAAAACTCACCCGCATCCAAATTTGTTCAAATTTATCCACTGGTGTAGAATTTTTTTGTAACCGATATTTTGAGGACGGAAAGACGGACTTTTTTCAGTTTTTCTGAATTTCTTGGCCATGCCGAGCCTCGAACAGTAGAACCCGCAACCTCTTGATACTCCATCAGCGTGATTGGACGGACAAAAATGACAGCACTTATGCAATCAACTTTTAAGCCTTTACATTTTACTTGGAATTTTATAAAAAAAGGAAAAGTATCGATATTACCCTCCCTATAGTTGGTTCTTCATATTATAATATTACTGCTGCTGTATATGGATAGGATATCCCTACAAAACAATTCTAATTGCAACAATCCACACAAGTCCGAATTTATTAAACAAGTGAATTTAATTACATTCAAGTATACTTACCATTTCATATTGATGCCGCTTCTGTTTTTTTGTTGGTGTGAATTTACAAGGTAGTTGGCGTTTCGACCGCCAAACCTAATGCGTCTCAATAACTAATAATCTACGACAAAATTCTCGTTTTGTATCTGCAAAGAAGAAAAAATATTTAAGTTATTTTAAATCATTTTATAAATCTGGATATTTTCTTTTTTATTATTTTGGAAAGGTGGGTGGGTTACACGGGGTAAAATATACCCAATCGCACGTCCAAAGATTCGATACCTCAGATGCGGAACATTCCTTTCTTTGTTCGTAGAGTTATACATGACTAAGGAAAGTTTTTAATGACTTCGTTTTTTATAAAAAAGTGATATTATATTGTTAACCTTGAATCCGTTTTTGGGGTGAATAATTCTCCATTCGAATTTGCTGGCCTCGAGGTCCTAAAATAACCGACTACCTCTATTCGTGTTTTGGGGTAAATAATTCCTCATAAGTATAAACATTTTTTAGCAGTTTTTTTTTTAGGATAGACGCGAAAAAAGGTGTCGGGTTGGTCGCGTAGAGTGGGGTATAGACGGTAAGAGTCGGTTAGAGTCGGGTAGTATTGAGTTAAATCATATTTGATTGAGTCGAATCCTGGAGGAAATGTGTCGGTGTTGCTTTTATTATATTACAGTATAATTTGATAATTTACTATTTAAATGTTTCTACCATTTGCGGGCCACTATTTCAAGCCACCATTTTAAATTTAAAAAAATCTAAGGGAGAAATTGTGTTGTACAAATTTGTTGTCAAATAAAATTTTTCATTTTTCACATGGCTAAATGTAAGTTGATTCGAAGAGGCTTGTAAAAAATCAGATATTCGATCATCGCTCAAATCAAATTGATTTTAACAGAATCAAAATTTGATTGAATGAACAAAAATTTTTTTTGAACCAATCAAAATCTGAACGAATCAAAATTCTGTTGATTTTGAACGAATAAAAAACTTGATCAAATAATAAAAAAATTGATTTTGATGGAAACAAATTTAAACACATCAAAATGCCTGTTTGATCGAAACAAAATGCCAATTTCATCGAATCAAAATGCTGATTTGATCGAATCAAAACACTGATTTGAAAAATAATATTTTGTATTTTGATTCGATCAAATCAACATTTTGATGCTATCAAAATCATTTTCTTTTTATTTGATCAAAATTTGATTCGATCAAAATGAACTTTCTTTTAATTTTAACAGATTTTGATTCGATCAAAATCATCGTTTTTTTATTCGATCAGATTTTAATTAAATCAACATGTTTTTTTTTGATTCGATCAAATTTTGATTCGATCAAAATCAACTTTTTTTTTATTCGATCAGAAATGTCATATTGTTGACCAAATCATTATTTTGATTCGATCAAAATAAATTTCTTTTTATTCGATCAACATTTGATCCGACCAAAATGAACTTTCTTTTGGTTTGATAAGATTTTAATCCGATTTTGATTCGATCAAAACCATCTGATTTTTGTCGTTTTTTTGCGTACTATTTTCATTTTTTTTTTTAAATTCAATTATATTCAAATTAAGATTTTACTTATAACAGGCCAATGGATCAATAGTTTTAAATTTAAGAAGATTTAAAAATTTCAGAGTTTTTACGATCCTTTCTAAGGCTGACAATTTCGGAGGGTTTTTGATTTTTCCTATCGTCCGATGGTCAAATGAAACAAAAAAATTAAAATCAACTATAAGCTAGATTTTTGTTCAAGTTTTCAAGTGCGTGCTGGCAAAGGTGACGTCACATTAGTAAAACACAGGGTGGCTCAGTTAGTTTTGGCCATATTTGCACAGGTATTTTTTTGCCAAATTAATTATTTCTGAATTGGTCAAGCGAGGTCTATTAAAGTCAGGTTAATCCACTCAAAAAAACGTTTTTTCCGGGGAAGTTTTAGTCCTCGCGGTCCTCATGAAATTCAGTGCATATCGGCGAGAGTAAAATATTATTGAATATATGCTTGAAAATGTGTCGACCATGTTTGGGTCTATCTAAAGTTGGGAGTCGGGACTATCAATCGGCTAGATAAAAAGCTGATTATTCGTTATTGTTTGATGAATTTTTGAAGAGATTCTGTGCAAGTGCACTGGAGCTCTCACTATATGTACATTATAAATAGACACTATCATATTCGCATCTATATACAAAAAAGAAAATCAGAAAAAACAAAAACAAAATATTATAAGCTTAACAAATCCACCTACTGCGGAAAAAAATCTTCAAATTACTCAGCACATTCCACGCGCGCATAGCTGAATCTTTTTCTAAGTATTTTTAGAAATATTTCTCACGTAATTTTTTACTTTAGTTTTCTTTTGATGTGCTCGGCGGCCCACCACAATGCCAGCGATAAAATGTCTATATTATAATATTTTGTTGTTTTTCCTGCCGATACCTCATAACATCATCATAAAATATGCAAAAAAAAATTGTCAAACAGCTCAAAGTGAAACATCCACATTCTTAACCCTATACTGTGCAAACGGTGCACGCTAGAAGGTTAAAAATTGCACTAGTGGAACATATAATTCCAAGATTAATACTTTTGCACTTAAAAAATTTCGAAAATATAAATTTTCGAAAATGATTTATTCCCTATATGTACAAAAATGTCCTAGCCACCCTATGTTTGACTAATGTGACGTCACTTTTACCAGTACACACTTAAAGTCGTAAACCAAAATCAAACTTATATTGTGTTTGATTTAACAAAAAAAATTATTTTAACCATCAAAGACTATAGGTAAAATAAAAAACCCCCTGAAATTGTAAACCCTCGAAGGGGTCGTAAAACATGGATAGAGCTGAAATTTTTTGAATTTTTTTAAATTTGAAAAATCTCTAAGCTTTTTTCTTGGGATCTAAAATAAGAAGTTATAAATTTTCGAAAATTAATCATACTAATTAATTAAAATGCAATAATCATATAGGCAAAAACCCAAATCAATATTGTTATATTAACCCTTTACAGACTAAGCAATGATGCACACTAAGGAGTTAATTTGCATACGTAGAACAAATAATTGAAAAATTGAAATGAATTGAAAAAAAAAATTATACAACGACTTTTGGGGGAACCCCCCTCCCCCTCTTTTCGGCAGGGGGAGGTAGAAGTTTGTATGCAAAAGTTATAAAATTCAATATTATGATGTCATACCTATACAGAATGTAAGAGTAGGCAAATTAAAAAATTTTGTAGTGTAAATTTATAAAATGGGAGGGGGTATATATATATATATAATATAGGTTGTGTGTATTCAAATGAAAGGTCTTGACAAGAGCTACAATTTTAGTTCTAAGGGTTTTAGTCTATCGTTCCCCCAAATAAGGCAAATAAAATGTTTCTTCTAAGAAATCCTTTAACCCATCCTGGAGGATGATGATAGAACGATAGACTACAACTAAACTAAAGTTGTAGCTCTTGTCAAGACCTTTTATTTGCATACACCAATCCCTATAAATATTTATATTTCAATATTTTTCATACAAAAGTTAAGTTCACACTACAAAAAAATTTAATTTGCCTATTTTTCCATTCTGTATAGGTGTGAAATTACAACATTTCATTTTAAAACTTTTGCATACAAATTTTAAACCCCTCCCCTGCAAAAAGGGGGGTTTCCCCAATAGTCGTAGTATAATTTTTTTGTCTGAGGATGACCTTTTACAGGTAAGAGGGGGTGGGCCCTATTTGAAGCATACTCGCTATACTGCAGATTCGCGGAATATTTGATTAGTCCTTAACTATTTTCGAAATTAAAATTTATAATAAATTGTGTCCTATACAAGATATAATATAAACTTCCAATTTGTTTGGAAACATTTCCAAATTGATAGTTACAGCTTTTTGACATCAGAGACCCAAATATGATATTTACTTACAATGTATATTTAATTTACATTCTTGACTTTTCAAACCGAAACAAAAACAAATAAAATTAATTAGTTTAAAGTACACACAACAAAAACAAGTAAGTATACCTGACATTTAAGTGTCTATTAAATTTGCTATACGGGCAATAAAATGTATAGAAAATATTAAATTTAATAAATTCCTTAAAATAATCACATAAACTTGACTACTTTACTGCTGCTACTATACCATATGCCATATATAACTTGACTCTGTTTGAGATGTTTTAAGTGCGCGATTTTATTTCGTTTCTTTAAAAATGTCAAATTGAATTTCAAGTTGCACGTTTTTAAGTTTTTTTTTCGTTTTTATAAATTAGATAAAATAATGAAATTGCGATGCATTTTTTATAAATATATTATTATATGTTAATGCAGGGTGATTCTCTGATTAAACCAAATCATTTGGAAAATTGAAGAAATAAAATTTACTAATATTTTTAATAATTAAATTTAGCAACAGGCTTATCCGAGGGGTAACCACTTGAACACATTTTGTCCCATGATTTCAGATTTCCGTGATATCTGAAATGATTTCCGTAATATCCGAAATATCCATGGTTTCCTTAAGTGGTTTCCCCTCGGGCTAATCGATCAACTAAAAGTAAATGAAATTTGAAATTTAGCACCAGCCTAATCCGAGGGGGAAACCACTTGAACACATTTTGTCCCAGGATTTCTGATTTCCGTGATATTTGAAATGATTTCCGTTATTCCCGGAATAATATGTCCCATGATTTCTTTAAGTGGTCTCCCCTCCGGCTAATCGGTCAACAAAAATTTAATAATTTTATAATATTATTGGCTTTAGCTTTCGCCTGAGCCTGTGGCACTAGCTTTCGCCGAAGCTTTAAAAAAATATGATATTTTTTACCCATATACTGACAAGAGTTGCACTATTTCTATGCTAATCCCTCTTCATAACACCCTGCAGATTCTGCTATATTACATAAATTATATTTATTAAATTAAAAATGTGTAATTTCTTTATATGTAAATCAATTGGTATAAACATTGCATCCCTGGGGTTGCATAAATTTCGAATACATTATGTTATGTATACTGCATATCACAGCTTATAGAGAATATTTATGCGCTTTAGCTTAGATTCTGTCAGATTAAGGCTGAAGTTTCTATATACATATATAATCTTCAATACTCTGCATTGCTGCACATGATCTCGCTTTAAGAACTTGTTTCTTATGCATGCAAAGATTTCTTTATAACTATACAAATTATTGTAAAGTGCAGCGCATTACTCGCATTTAAGTCCACTTAATACTCGACCAGATTTATTTCACAAACATAAGGAAATATAAATAATATACAAAAACAACAACAACAACAACAGGTTGTAAAATATATTACTATAATTTAGATAACGTAGCTAGATTAAGCATTATATGTATATAGGGACCAGTGTCCAGTCTTTTATAGTTCGATAGATGCAAGAATATTGACCAGGAAAATATATAATTTTCCATATTTTAACACAACATTCTTGGACACTGAGCAGTATAATGCACATTTAATGCAACTACATGACATTAATCATTTTTAAAAGTTTATATTTTTCGCAGATAAAGATAAATCGTGTAATAAACTTGCCATAATTTGCCTCATTATTTATATATGTTTTGCCAATGTATATAATAAATCGCAGATCTATAAAACTTTCTGTACGTAAGCAACAGCATCTGGTATTTTATTTAGAAAATATATTTATGTATAACAAATTTAATGATCGTGTGCACCTATAGTTTATTATATATCGATATACATAACAAATATAACAAATAATTTAACAGGGTTCACCCCGAGGGGTAAACCACTATTGGAAATCATGGGACAACCTTGTGGAAATCATTTGGAAATCATTACAAAAAATGGAAATCATTGAAATTTGGAAATCAGTGGGACACAATTTTTTATAGTGGTTAACCCCTCGGTTCACCCTATACATGTATAGTTTTTACTTTTATTTATATACGTTATAGTATAGAGTATATAAGTCTTGTAATCGCGATTAAATTTTGAAAAATAGAAAAAATTCAAAATATATTTTTTTTACTTCTCTTTGAGTTCTAAACCGAAAATGCAAAAAAGTCTGTCCGTCCCCACTTTAAAGTCCACACAAAAATAGACAGTTCTAGATGAGATACGAGCTTCAAATTTTGCAGGGATGATTTCTTTCCCATTGTTAGCTATTGAATATCAAGAATTTGTATTCACAAGAACGGGTAGCTTCCATACATAAAAAAACAGGATAAATAAGAAGAAAATGTAGTAGACGAAGAAATAGAGAGTTTTAGATGAGATACGATCTTCATATTTTGTGGAGATGGTTTTTTGGTGTTCCCATTTATAAACCCGCGCGATTATTAACACAAGAAAAATAATTATTTTATTCACTGCATTGGATTGTCGGTCAACCGATGCGTAAGCCCTCACGATTGAATATCGACTGCCATATTAATGCAATGATTAAGCTCCCTACGCATCGGCTACCAAAGGCAGAGAATGAGAACACCAAAGAGAGGGATTTCCTTGAGATGCGGCAACTTTATATCATTTTATATAAAGATGGTTAACACATTGTCTGCTATTGAATATCAAGAATCAATCACTGGAACGAGTAAGTAAATCCCATTCAAACAATTAGGGAAGAAAAAGTATATACAAGGAAATGCTAAGATCTAGAAATTTGGAAGGGATATTTTCTTCGTGTTCTTATTATTTTGAATAGAAGTCAATATAAATAAAAGTTTTTTCCACACTTTCGTGTGATAATGTTAACAGATTTTTTAATGCTTCAAAACTTCAAATTGAAATAATATCCCTTTTATGAAATTTTACTTTTCACTAGTCCCTGTTAAATTTTTTGATTGACCACCAAAATTATAAAATTAAATTCAAAATGCGTTCCAAGGCCTTAATGCGTCTGCTACAGGCATGACAACTCGCATACCGTAGCAAAGGTAGAGTTTGTGTAACTCAAAGAAGCACAACATAAAATATTATTAATGCGTTAAAAGGAGAAGAAATATTTTTGTCAAGTTCACGAAAAGAATGCCCCGCCGGCGTTCAGTGTCTAAACCGAGGGTGTAATGACTTGAAAAATATTTGTCCCACTGACTTCCATATTGAAATGACTTCCATGACTTCCATATGACTTCCATGTGACTTTCATGACTTCCATGTGACTTCCATCTGACTTCCATGACTTCCATATAACTTCCACTTAACTTTCATGACTTCCATGACTTCCATGTGACTTTCACTTACCTTTCATGACTTCCATCTGATTTCCACCGGACTTCCATGACTTCCATATGACTTCCACATGACTTCCATTTGAATTCCATAAACCTTCCATGACTTCCATCTAACTTCCATGACTTCCATATGACTTCCATGACTTCCATATGGCTTTCATGACTTCCACCGGACTTCCATGACTTCCATATGACTTCCATGACTTCCATATGACTTTCACATGACTTCCATCGAGGTTGTCTTAGGACTTCCACATGTGAGAACCCCCTCGGTCTAAACAGCGTCTGATCGGCAAGTAAAACAGCATCTGTTCAGCGTATGTTAAAATCCGGTTTTAGTATAAGTCTTGTAAACATTCGCTGACAAACGCCGGCTGTATGAACAGAAAGGGTTAAAGAAAAGACTCTCAAAGTCTATTCCGCTTCAATTTTAAAATATTTTTTCCACCACAAAAAAAAATGAATAACTTGTAGACACGCAAAAACGCAAAATATTTTATTTGCTTTATATAATCTATACATTCTATACAAGTGATTTTACCGCGCACCAGACCCACATCTAAAATTGGCGATGATGAAGTCACATGTTAATATATAACTAGAACGTTTTTTTTTATTAAAATATTGGTTAAAATAAACGTTTTATTGACTCTGCAAATAACTCAAATACATAGTTGCCAGCGCGTACTTTCTATATATTTGTAATTTATATAGCAATTGAGACAAAAATAAATAAAACATATTTTATATTTAATATTAGCTATGTATAATAAACCCACTTTTCAATTTTCTTATTATAATTTAACCCGTTGGGGTAATATCGTGTGACAAATCTAATGCAACCTTACCTTTAGGTCACTTCACCCTATAGTATTAATTTTTATATACTTGGCTTTTTTGTATGTAATTAAAATGCAAATTGTATTTCACACATGATAATTTCATAACTTCCGGGAAATAATTATTAAATTATACATAAACTTTTTTATATATTGTGAATCTTATCTCAAAAATATGGGTCAAACAGCGATGTTCGATTTTAAAGTTTATTATAATGGAATCTTTATTTATTAGCGGTTACATTTCGCTTATGCTACATCAGGTGATTCTGGAAAGTTTGTGATATTTATTGCAATAAAATAACTCAAACTAACACTCCCTTATTCGACACATTCATGGTTGCCCATTTTATATATACAAATAAATATAGTTAGAATATTTTTATCTTTAAAACTATTCAAGAATATTGGCGCCACAATTTATAACACACATAGAAAAAACAACAAACAAATCTCCACCAATAACAAAAGTTGGCACATAAAAAAACAATTTTAAAAGCTTATATTTCTTGAAATTCATGGGAAACCAATAAAATATATACGAATGGCAAATATTATAATATTTTTGTATGAGTTGTCTTTATAATAATATTATGTAACAATAGAAATGGATAAGAAAAAAAAAACCTTTTCGTCGAATTGGCGTCTATTTTCTTCCATTTATGTATCTTTAGATTTTTTGAGTTCTAGGTTTAGAAAATATAGTTTAGGGTATATATAATATGAAAATGAATTTGCAGTAAATTTAGTATAAATATTATCTTATGGTATCGGAAAGAATTATAAAATATATAACTAGTTATAGTCTATACTCTATACATATATTTTGTCAAAATGTATTATTTATTATTATTACGACATCTAAGATCCCATTTAATCATGGTTATATAGAAAATGCAATGGTTGAATGAAGAGATATAAGATGTCGCTATACTGAAACTTTCTGGCATTGTTTCACTATAAAATAAATAAACTTTGATTTAGTTAAAACTTACTCTCATTCTATAATATTATGTAATAACAAATTAAAATATAGATGCCTTTAGCATTGACTAATTAGACATTTGTAATTAATTTAAAAGTTGCTGGTAATTAAATTTCACAAAGCTTATTTTTAAATCCACTGATTGGTTAGTGCTGATGAAGCGGAGTAATCGATTGTAGCAGAAATGTGCCTTTAAAAGCATTATAACAAAAGCAACTAAATTTTTAATTCTAATTTAATATATGAATAAAACAAATATAACTATGAGTTGCATTGTAAATTGCATACATATATAACAGGCTTTATTAAATATAAAAATATTGAATTTGTTCTTATCAAAATTTCAAAAGATTTTTTATATAGCCGATAAGAAAACGTTGAAACGTCTTCATGTTAACATACACATTTCAAATTTTCAATTCAAATATTTTTATAATTTTTTAATTTGAATAACAAATTTTTAGTTTTATATAACGAATTTTGTGTACGAAATCTATCTAGATCTTTTAACTTGAACATCAAATATTATTATTATAACAATATGAAATGATGAATTATGAAATGTTTTTCACATTCAAATACAAATTTGGAATTTTTTAAATAATTAGATATAATAATAAATAACTTTATGAATCACATAATTCTATTTTTATGTGTTTTATTTATTGTTTTCCACCCTTCAACATTTCTTATTATATTCACCCCGCAATCCGCATGGCCGCATTTTTATGTATAAAAAAAGTGCAACGAGAAAAAGTTTTCCTTTTCTTCTTAACTATATGAGAACGCACATCTACTTGCAATATGCATATATGCGTGCCGAAGACGACGACAAATTATGCCTTTTCCGTTGAAAAATCGTTTGTATTTCCGGAAAACATATCCAAACTTATAGGGATATAACGATATTTGTAAAGAAAAAAATGTCTATATGGTTTTTATTATTTTATGCAATAAATATTATTATAAACTGATGAACTTTTAATGTGAAACATAATAAAACTATAAATAAATAAATAAAAAAAAAGAAGTCACAGAAATAAAATAAAATAAAGGCTCTCTAATTCAATCAATGCTTTATAAAATGTTATAGAAAGTCAATACCGGATATCCATATACATAGAAAATGGTCTTCGCAATTGATTTAATGTACGCATACGAATTTTTATATTTATTTAGATCTTTTGTTATAGGCAGAGAATGTTTATTTATATATGAAATGAAATGATGACAGCAACACCATTATTTTTATATTTTGTTTGAAAAGTGGTGGTCAGCTTTCGTCTGTACAATGTGTATATTTATAAGCATATAATTTAGAAAAACTATAATAATTCACCCTATTCTTCTTGTATAAGATATTTACAGATTTTCGTATTATGGTAATAACTTTTTTGACTTTGGTTCAAATATATTTTCTTTGTATAATTAAATTTATGTAAAGAATATTATTCAATTTGTGCAATGGTATAATCTATACATTGTATATAATACAATCTTAAGTACATTTGATCGCATATATTATATATCAATATCACGGTCCACGGATGTATATGGACCAAAACGCAATAAGGTACCCAAAAAAAACAGTTTTTCAATAAAATCTCGTCAGTTTTTAATTATTTTGGATTTTTTTTTTAAATGAGTGACTACATTAATGTAAATTGGAGTACTTAAAAGCAAAGCTTCGATTTATAATCTTAACTGCTATTCACTTTTTTGTAAATTTTTATTAAAAAAAGCCTGTTAGATTTTGGTTGGTTACTTCCAATTATATGTAATTTTTTGAAAATTCATAAATATGCAATCATAGAAGACATCTGAATTGATGTTTTTTATTGTGAAATTAAATAATTAAAATAATTTCTATTGCCTAATTTTACTTTCAAAAAAGTATAAAACGCAGAGTGTAACGTAGCAGTCTTTTTTGTAACGTAACAGTCCGGACTGTTTTCATCATCATCATCATCATCTGTTCCTTTACTCCTAGACGTGGGAGCATAGGGCATCCACAAATGTCCGCCATCGCACTC
>JANSTW010054645.1:0-12070 GCA_027564275.1 Diadocidia ferruginosa
TCTCTATTTTGAAAAATATTCAATATTTTAACGGTAAAACGCAGAAAAATCGCTGTAAATAAAAATAAATTAAAAAAAAACTTTATAGCTGTTTTTGATTTTTAAATGCGCAACTTTTGAGCTATCAAGCGTCTAAAAATTCAAACTTTTATTTTTGACCCTCCTATAGAAATCTCACGATTTCAACTCACAGGCGCGACATCTAGACTTAAATAAAAAAAATAAAAAAATATGAGGATATTTTTATTTTTTTTATTACACAACTTTTCCGCACTATTTTGTTTGAAATTTTGAATTTTTTCATATTTCGGCCCACCCTATTGAACATAGTATTAACATTATTATTTAAAATATGATACAATATTACATCCAAGCTATACAACAGTAGGCTATAATCATCATACTATCAGGAAAAAATTGATACCAACTGGTATCATTCTTTCTTTCGTCCTTAAGATCATCAATTATTATTGTATGAACATTTTATTTTAGCCTGGAACGTTTTTGTTTATTGTTGATAAAGGACTATTCTCGGGACGTACTATTGTTATAAAACATTGAATTTCAGCAGGACAATTTTTTATTTGTTGTCCAAAATTTGGAGTTAGCCGTCGAAATTTTGGACAAAAAATAAAAAATATTGTCTTGCTGAAATTCAAGTTTTATAACAATAGTCCTTTATCTAAAAGTTGAAAAGAAGAGTGATCCCAGTTGATACCAATTTTTTCCGGTGGTTCTTATTAGTTACTAATTATTTACACACAAAAATTAGGCGTTTTGGTGAAGATTTCCGGCTAGAATGATTGCATAGTTTTATTACTAAAGTCCAAATTTACTTAAAACATGAAAAAGGGGAAGGAAGAGGGTACCAATTCTGTTCTCCGAGTATCAATTAGTACTAATTCAAACACATTCTAACCGATGCAATAGCTCAGTTGGTTGAGGCAAGGATATAAAATTACTTCTGGAATTTGATTTGTCGGGCCGTATAAAGATCGATAGAACGGGCCGGGTCCTGTGTCACGTTAAATTTGACAGACAGATTCAACATAAAGTGACACACGTGGTATCAAAACGGCATTTTCATGCTAATTGGAATTCTGAGAAAGAATCATCAACTTAAACCAACCAACCAATTCAAACACAACTTCATACAAAATTTGATCGATTTGATTCGATGCCGTCGACAGCGTTTACCCTAAAACCAGTAAGGCAGTAAGAGTCTGAACAATTTTGCCATCCAGATCCGCCAATTTATCCAGCGGTTCGTCTGAGGCAAGCGGTCCAACCACAGTGCCTTGATCGCTGGCTCCTGTAGGTTGTCGCCGGCGGCTCTACGCATTTCGATAAGGAGGTGGGATGGTTTGCGATAACTACTCCCACCGAGAACTCGCTTGAGGCTCATTGCCTCCGACTTTTCCAATCGTTTATTAACGTTTCTTTTGAAGTACGTGTAGGGATTGTCGGTGGTCAGATTATCGAGGATATCGCTTCCCAACAAGATTCGGATCCCAAATTTTCTAAAATTCGATCAGAATCTTCCTCACTTAAATTCGTTTAACTACCAATATTCGGCAGTAAATATCCAGCGATATATCCATTGGAACCTTCACCCCAATTCCGTAGAAAAGTTTTCTATGCCCTTCACAATATTGCGCACCCTGGAACTAAAACTACAAACAAGATCTCAAAGAAATACATTTGTTCCTCAATCAACAAAGACATCCTTAATTGGGCTCTTCCATGTTTGCCTTGTCAAATATCAAAAATCTCCCATCACGAGCGAATATTTTCTAAGATATGGTACCCCCTTGTCGATTTTATCCGATCAGGGCACTCAATTTGAATCCGACCTTCATAAGAAACTTTCAGAACTTATGGGTTTTAAACGTTCGAGAACAAGGGGTTACATCCCGAAAACCAATGGTTTTCTTGAGAGATGGCATCGAACATTAAAACATGCCATCATGTGCAAAAGTAACGTTCAATAGACTAAGGAGCTATCTCTAATCACTTGAAATATATCTGTCCCACTGACTTCCATGACTTCCTTATGATTTCCATATGACTTCCGTGACTTCCATATAAAGGTTGTCCCAGGACTTCTACATGTGGGAACCATTTTACTTGTGGTCTTCGCTCTATTCCACGCGAGGATACTTTTGCTGCCGCGTCTAAACTAGTACACGGACAGAACCTTCGCTTGCCTCACGACTTCATTAATTCATCCAAGTATTCTCCCTTCCCTGAAAACGTGTTGCGAAGTGAATACATTGTACTCTTGAAGGAGGCTATGATCAATATAGCTCCTCAGGATGCCAATTGGCACAACAAGTGCAACATTTTTGGTTTTAACTATTAAAAACATGCTCCCGCATCTCTTTATTCGAACCGACGCAGTCCGTGCAGCTCACCAACCACCTTACGAAGGACTCTTTCTTTTGGAACAAAATAACAAATTCTTTAATCTTAATGTCAAAGGCAACGTAATGAATGTGTCTAAAACCCTGTTTGCCGATAGTTCTCTGAATTCGGATAAAACTATTATTCTAACGGAACCTAATGCTCTGTCAGTCCTTGCGTTCCTCCAACTAGTGTGGATACCGGCACCGCACGGGCTCAAACAAGGAAAATCGCATTCGTTCCACCTTTGGTGACATGACCAGTCATTCGACCTAAACCTCTAAGGGGTGTGTGGCGGCTCGCCATATGTAAGACACCCTGTCTTTTAGTTGCGCTGAAAAATTTGTTGAATTTGCATATCAACAAATTATTTAGTGCCTATGTACTAGACCACCCATTCGTTTATCGTACCTAATACTATTATTATGCAGCAAACTGCATGATGATTTCCGGAAAGATTTCCATGATATCGAAATAAATTCCAAAATTTTCGAAATGATTTGTTCTATGATTTCCGTAAAAGATTTGGTCCCTCGCATATTAGGAAAAATATTGCAATCGGACAAAACAATATGATTAGAGTAATTTCCTGGCCAAAAAAAAAACTGTTCATGATTTCTGATTTCCATATTTCCTGAAAGGATTTCTGAAATCCGGAATGATTTTCATGATTTGAGTGGTTTATTCCTTGTTATTGTTTTTAGAAGATATTACGAGGGGGTAATAACTTGAAAAATATTTTGTCATACTGACTACCATATTTAAATTACTTCCGTACGACTTTCGTGACTTCCATGACTTCCACATGACTGTCATGACTTCTGTATGACTTTCATTTGACTTCCATGACTTCCATATGACTTCCACATGACTTCCATATGACTTCCACATGACTTCCATATGACTTATACAGTTATACATGACTACCATATGACTTCCACGACTTCCATATGACTTCCACATGACTTCTACATGACTTCGATATGACTTCCACGACTTTCATAACTTCCATATGACTTCCATGACTTCCATGACTTCCATATGACTTCAATGACTTCCATATGACTTCCACATGACTTCTATGACTTCCATATGACTTTCACATGATTTCCATATGACTTCCATATGACTTCCATGACTTCCATATGACTTCCACATGACATCTATGACTTCCATATGACTTCCATATGACTTTCACATGACTCCATTATGACTTCCACTTGACTTCCATGACGTCCAAATGACTTATATATGACTTCCATGTCTTCTATATGACTTCCATGACTTCCACATGACTGCTATGATTTGCCATATGACTTCCATGACTTTCATATGATTTACATATGATTTCCATTTGACTTCCATGATTTCCATGACTTCCATATGACTTTAATGACTTCCATATGACTTCCACATGACTTCTATGACTTCCATATGACTTTCACATGATTTCCACATAACTTCCATATGATTTCCATAGATGTTGTTCCAGAACTTCCACATATGAGTGGGAGTACACCCCCCCCCCCCCGAGATATTATATATAGTAATTGGCGTACAATTGAATAGATGTACGAAAATTGTTAACCAAAATTTTAAAGACCTTTTACATGCAAATCGTCTCGTAATTTGCAGGTTAAATTAAATGCAAAACAAATTATAATAAATTTTTGGTTTGACGGGATTATTATTAGTCTAAAATTGTATATTTATTTCTGCTGATATGTAAATTTGATAAAAATTATTATTTTCATCAGAAATACAAAATTATTTTATAAAAAAAGTCGCCTAGTAAAGCGTAAACTCTCATAAAAATCCCAAATATTACAAAACATCTGCTAACGTTCTCACGTAAAAAGCAACCACACAACTGATAAACAATAATATAATAACCCTAAAATCAATTGCGATAAAAATGGTTTTCTTATCAAAGTTTATTGATTTTTCCTTCTTTATTTTATATAAATAAGGTGTTGGCAAATCATGTCTACTACTGCAATTTACCGATAAACGCTTCCAACCCGTTCATGATTTGACGATTGGTGTTGAATTTGGCGCTCGCATGATCACAATCGATGGCAAACAAATTAAACTACAAATATGGGATACAGCTGGACAGGAGGCGTTCAGGTAATTTGGCATAGAAATTTTCATTGGTTTAATTTGACGGAGATGTGTGTCTATCTATTTAGGTCAATTACCCGTTCATATTATCGTGGCGCAGCAGGAGCCCTCTTGGTATACGATATTACCCGACGCGATACATTTAATCATTTAACAACATGGTTAGAAGATGCTAGACAACATTCAAATTCGAATATGGTTATTATGCTAATCGGCAATAAGAGGTAATTTATTAATTTACATTTTTAGACAATTTACTTACGATTACTTTTGTGAAATTTAGGAATCTTTTCAGAAATTTCTTACAATTATTCTGGTCCATTTTTTGACTTTAGAGAATATTAAGTAAAAATTCGTTGTTTTAGATCGCATAGTTTTTTTTGGTAATTCTCACATATTTGCCCATTTAAAAAAAATACAAATTTAATACAATTTTAAAGGCTTTTTTTAGAACTTAGAGGTTTTTCATATATTTCTAATAATTTTTGTTATTTTCGAAATGAGTTCCGAATGCTCCCCGAAATTATTTCCGTAATTTCCGAATTGGATTTCGTGATTTCCGAAATGTTTTATGTTTCCCGAAATATCATCTGATTTCCGAAATGATTTCCTAAATCTGAAATGAATTCTGTCATTTGCGAAAATGATTTATAAATTCAGAAATAATTTCTGATTTTTGTGATATCTAAAAAATATTTCTGATTTCCATGATTTCCGGAAATTATTTCTGATTTTCGAAAATATATTTGATTTCCGATTTCCATGAATTTTTATTTTCGAAATTATTTATTTCTGTTTTCCGTGATTTTCAAATTGATATCCGGAAATTATTTCTGATTTTTCAAATAATTTCCGTGATTCCGAAATGATTTCTGATTTCTGAAGTTGTTTTTATAATGATTTCCGTGAATTCTGATTTCTAATTTCCGAAATGTTTTTCGTGATTTACCATATGATTTCTATTTTTCGTGGTTTCTGATTTCCGAAATAGTTTCCATGATTTTTGAAAATTATTTCTGAAATGATTTCTGATTTCCGAAGTGGCTTTTAAAATGATTTCCGTGAATTCTGATTTCTTATTTCCGAAATGATGTCTAATTTAAAATTTTCGTGATTTCTGATTTTCGATATGATTTCCATGATTTCCGAAAATTATTTCTGATTTCCGTAATGATTTCCATGATTTCCGAAAATTATTTCCGGTTTCTGAAGTGCCTTTTAAATGATTTCCGTGAATTCTGATTCCCAAAATTATTTTCGTGATTTCAAAAACGGGACCGTAACATTTGCGCTAATGTCGCGGCGCGCTAGTGTCGCGGTGCGTTCAAAAACAGTTTTGATTTCCAAAATGATTTTATTTACGTGATTCCGAAATGTTTTCTGATTTCTAAAGTTATTTTTTAAATGATTTCCGATAATTCTGATTTCTAATTTCCGAAATCGTGAATTGCGAAATAATTTCTCATTTTCCGAAATGGTTTTCATGATTTCCGAAAATTATTTTCGTGATTTCCGTAATTCCGAAATGATTTTCAATTTCCGAAGCGATTTTTAAAATGATTTCCATGAACTCTGTGATTCCGAAATAATTTTCGAGATTTCTGATTTATAAATGATTTCCATGATTTCCGAAAATAATTTCTGAATTCCGATTTTCGTGATTTCCGAAATGATTTATGATTTTTATAATACCCATGATTTCCGAAAAGTATATCGATTTTCGAAATGCTTTGCGTAATTCCGAAATGATTTCCGTGATTTTCAATTGATTTCAGCAATTTACGAAATTTTTTTTTGATTTTCGAAATTATTTCCGTGTTTCCCGAAAATTATTTCTGATTTACGAAATGATTTTCGTTATTTCCGAAATGATTTCTGATTTTCAAATTGATTTCATTGTTTTACGAAAAATATTTCTAATTTCCGAAATTATTTCCTTTTTTCGAATACTATTTCTGATTTACGAAATGATTTCCATGATTTATGATTTTCGAAAATGATTTCGAATTTTCGAAATTATTTTTGATTTCCGTAAATTTCTTTAAATTTGAGGGCCTATTCGTAAATTTAATGATAATTTGTTCAAATTATGTATGATCTTATGGGTTTTTCATATTAATCCACGAAATTCGAAAAAAAGATAATTGTAAAAAGACTACGATTGCTATAGAAAGGCAGTTCAATTTATTCGTTTTTTTTTATAAACATCGGTTAATTTTAGTTTTCAGAAGAAATTCTAGAAAAATATTCCTTATTCATAACTAAAAGTTTTTTTTAGTACCTTGCGAATCTTTTTATGAAGCTACACAAATTTCTTACAATTATGTGTTTATGAGAATTTTTTCCAATTTAAAAGAATTTTTGGAAACTTTTTACCAATTGAATTTTCAAGCCCCATTTTAACAGATATTCGGTGACAATTCGAAACATTAATTTTACTTTGTTACAGCGATTTAGATTCACGTCGTGAAGTTAAAAAGGAAGAAGGTGAAGCCTTTGCCCGTGAACATGGTTTAGTTTTTATGGAAACATCGGCCCGTACGGCGGCTAACGTTGAAGAGGCATTTATCAATACGGCCAAAGAGATTTATGAGAAAATTCAAGAAGGCGTGTTCGACATTAACAATGAGGTATAAGAAAAAATTGTTTAAATGTTTTAATTTTATTAAAAAAAAAATCTTTTTTTAAAGGCCAATGGCATTAAAATCGGTCAACAACATTCCCCAACCAGTGCATCGTTACCGGGTGCCGGCAATCAAGGTGGCGCTGCCAGCGGTGGTTGTTGTTAATTTATAGAACTGCTACCCCACATTGCCCTAATATATATACCAAAATAATGAAAAATCACATTTGACCGCAGGATAAATATTTAATTTAAAGAAAATAATTACAACAAAATAAAGACTTGTTGCTATCGTGTTTGATTTTGTTTTTAAGAGAAGGATATTATGAGTAAATCAATAATAATAAAACGGACAAATTTTTTGTTTTTTATTTTTGGATGTTTTATTTTGGAATATTTTAAATTATTTGCAAATGATTTAAAATTTTACGATTTAAAATCGTCTTTTCAAATATTTATAAATTTTCTGTCTAAAATTCTTATGGCAAAAGATGAATTTTTCAATTGCTTGTATGAAATTACATGTATCGCAAGCCTCATGATAATCTGGTAACTATGTAGAAAGAAAGAAAGTGCCAGTACCAACATCTAATATCTACTCATTCAACTTTTTGATTTTCTATATAAAATGCTATGTTTGAATGGGTAGATAATAGATGTCGCTACTGAAATTTTCTATCATTGTTTCACTACTTGAAATAATAGAAGTTTAAACAGAAATAATAAATATATTTTTTTATTTTAGCAAATGTTTTATTTTATTTTTTATTAACAACTATATATTAATCCATAAACTAAAAAAGAAAATGTCTTTAGCTTTTAAGAACTTGTGAATATTTTACAAAATAATTAAAAAAAAAAATTATATTTATACAATTAAGAATATAAAATAAAAATCTACCCAACAACTACTATACTTATTATATATAAATACAGTACACTTATCTTTATATTAATGTAAAACAAAAATATTTTATAAAAATTAACTACAAAAAGAAAACAAATATTTTAACTAACAAAACTTAACAAAATAATTTAAGGATATCGCTCACCTAGGCGACAGCAAGCGGCGCGATTGAAAGAGTCAGTTTTGTTAACATACAAAACAACAAATAGTTTTTATAATTTTGTTGTTGTTTTTTATGTAAAAAAAACTGAGTCTTTCAATCGCGTCGCTTGCAATAGCCTAGGTCTGCGCGCACCTCTAAAATTTCTCTATTACCATTATTGGGTTTTATGACAAAAGACTTTTTTCTTCAAAATTTTACTAATCAAATAACAATCAATATTTTGCAGTTCAATAGTTCTAGATTTTTTTTTAATAAAATATTCTTAAAATAAATGTTCCAAAAAAATGAAAATGTTTTTTTAGATTTAAATTTTGTGCAATTTTTTGTCTATAAAATCTATAATTTGTTTTTTTGCTCTTTAAATTAAGTTTAAATTCGTTTCGGGTTTTTTTCGGTACGTCTCACATAATAATATGAATTTAAATATAGCGATACTATAAAATATACAGACAGAGATTCGACATCATGCTATTTGGTGAAAATAATAACAATTGGAGGTGAACTTTTCTTTTATACAGCAAAAAAATATCCGAAAATAAGCCCCAGCGATTTTTTAGTATGAAAATAATTATTGTCACATCTCGTCCTATAGTATCGCTAGTTAAATTTTAGGGCTGTTCGATAGAATATTCTGTCGCATATTTGTCAAAACTTACTAAGACTAATTTGTTCGCAACTAAAAAAGCAACCTTGGTAAGACGGAATGAAAATTAGTTTTGGTAAAATGAGCTGTTAATTTATTAAAAATATCGAGAATTTTCTGAATTTTCTGAATTTTCAATAATTTTTTAAATAATTCGATTATGAAAATATCGATTTTTTATCAAAATCAGAAACATCGAATTTTCGATTTATATATTCAAATTAATTAAATTATCAATAGTATCGATATATTTTGAAATTTCATTTAATTGAATTTCAATTTATTTTCGATATTACTTTAATTATCCAAAATATCGATATTTTTTAGGATTTTCGATATTTTTTAAAATAACTTTACTATCAAAATTCAAAATATCGTTATTTTTTAAATTTATTAAATCATTAAAAACATCGATTTATTTTTGGATTTTCGATATTAATAAAATAAAAAAAAATTATATTTTTGATAATCGAATAATCAATTTAAATTAATTAAACTTTTGGTATCAATATCAATGTTTTAGTTCACAATTCGCTCAATTCCTTCAGTACAAAAACCTTAGCGCTGCATGCTTTGTGGGTTAAAATTGTTGTTGTTTTAGATGCTTTACCTCAAAAGTTCATCAGGCAATAAAACTGAGCAAATCCATTGTCTATTAAGTAAAATATTTCGATGTTCTTGTGTATCTTTATAAATTTTTACCTCACACCTTCATTAATAAATAAAAGTATTGTCTTTATTAATAAGTTAAGATGTTGTTTTTAATTCGAAACCTCCATATCGATAAAAAAAATATCGATATTTATCGATATCTAGTTTTTGTTAACTTTATACATCACTCGATTTTTGGAATTTCGATATTTTTTATTAGGCTTTTTCAAGAGAGAGAAAATTAGAGAGAGAGAGAGTTAAAATATTTTTGACATTTCTTTATAAAAACTTTTTTGTTTCGGTGCGAATAATTAAAATATCACGGTATTTTATTTATCTTTAATTAATTAGTAATAATAAAAAATATATTTTGCAGGATTTTAAAGAGCAAGTCAATATTTTTTTTTAAATATAAATACTCATAGGTAAAAAATACGTTTTTTTTAAATTATTTTTGACCTAGGAATATTTATATTTAAAAAAAGCGACTTGCTCTTCCTGCAATCCTGCAAAATTATATTTTTTTATTATTATAAATTATTTAATATTGTAAGTGTCACAGAGCTCAAAACTAAATTTTACATTATTATAAATAAATTAAACATAAATAAAATACCGTGATATTTTAATGATTCGCACCGAAACAAAAAAAGTTTTTATAAAGAAATGTCAAAAATATTTTAACTCTCTCTCTAATTTTCTCTCTTACCGTGATATGATTCGCACCAAATTAACAATTTGTTTTATAATGAAATGTCAAACAAATTTTTTTTACTCTCTTTTACTGTCGTGAAAAAGCCTATTAGTTATTGATATAAAACTATTGAAAATTAACAAAATGTCGATATTTTCTAATAAGCTCGAAAAAAAAGTATCGGAGTTAAAAACATCGATAATAAAAAAGGTGGCACATCTCCTTTTAAAATTGGAGGGGCTTAACGTTAGTATGAAAAATACCAAACTGAAAGGTCTTGCCAAGGGCTACAACTATAGTTCTAAGGCCTCACGATAAGAAAATTAAAACAAAGCAGGAGTTTCGGAGAGCAAAAGCCCCTTGATAAGAGAGAAAACCGTATTTTTAGTTTTTTTTCTCGCCGCCCTAGACCATAGAGCTTTTTTTTCGCACATGCGACATTAAAAATAACGCCAAGTTTGAGTAGAATGTCGCATGATGATTACTCAGTCTGACCTATTTTTGAAAATTTGTTTGGGAAATTCTGATTTAAATGAACTTAAAAAATGTGTTGAAGCTACAAATGTAAAATTGTGAGCCAAGTTAGATATTAAAGCTAATTTATAAAAATAAAATCAAGTGAATAAAAATTACAAAAAAAAATTACTTAATTAAATCGATTTTATTTTTATAAAATAGCTTTATTTAATACCTAACTCGGCTCGCATGTAGCTTTAACACCTTTTTTTAATTTAATTAAAACCAGAATTTCCCATACAAAATTTCAAAAATGGGTTCTAGACTGAGTCTATTCATGAGCAAGTGACGTATGTTGAAAATTCACTATTATAATATACGAATGATGTTTACAATCTCTAAAAATAAAATTCAATTTCTATACAAAATACAAACTTTAAACCCCTGCCCCTCTGAAAGCGGTCCGAGCTCCGCAAACTCTCCGAACAAATGTTGTTCAGGGAAGACTCCTCTACCATCCTACAAAGTTTGGGGAGTATCAAAGAGGGGGAAAATTCTACATATTTGCCTACAAAAATATTACTTAATATAGCCCTGATTTTTTTTTAAATAAAAGACGATTTGAATAAATTTAAGCCGTAAATAGCTCAGCTTAAATAAATCGCTTTATTAAGTGTTTTCCAAATTACTTTTTAAATTATTTTAATTAATACAAAATATGCGTCCATATTTTCGTGTATTTTCAATATCCAAAAAATATATAATTTATAAAAACCTAAAGATGGAAGAAAAATATTTGAATTAAAAATATCGATAAATCGTAATTAAAAAATCGATAAATCGAACAGCCCTGTTTTTTTTTAAATAATTAAAACAAACATTAAAACTCGGTTTGACTAAATATTAAATATCGTAATTGCTGCAAGGTTCCTGCACTTTCTGTTGTTTTCTCAACGCTTTCATGAAATAAATTATTTAAACAAAATATTTGTTTTTAGCTTCTTTTACCAACCCTCACTTATACTTCCGTTTTACTATCAAATACATTAACTTCTCCATATAGAAAAAATTTCCAGAATAGTTAGTTTGTTTTTTTACAATTTTTATTAAAAAATAAATAAATTTATAAAAGTAAATTAAGAAAAAATTAATAGAAGCTTTTTTATAACAAATAACTAAATAAAATAAATACACACATAATTTCGTGATATAAATAAAATTAAATAAAAATTAAAACCCTATAGGATTTACAAAATTTGAAACAATTTCTTGTATAAACTAACAACACACAGTCAAAATAAAGGGTGATTTTTTAAGAGCTTGAGAACTTTTTTTAAAAAAAAAAACGCATAAAATTTGCAAAATCTCATCGGTTCTTTATTTGAAACGTTAGATTGGTCCATGAC